>CM016625.1:43721827-43994398 GCA_005393395.2 Gossypium australe | reverse complement strand
TACCCTAGGCATAATGTCGAAATTACCCGGATAAGCGTTTATTGATATTCTGCTTGTTGACTGTGCAGTACTAACTTGTTTTTGTTTGTTGATTTGCATGACATTCCATATAATATGGTGTCAATTTCTGCTCGGTTGCCGAAATAGAAGTTTCTATGGAAAACGACTTTCTTGATAAAGTAGAGGACAATGCGGCCGTGCGCACATGGTCAGAAAGTTGCAATCTGGGGAAGGAGATAGCTTAGTCGAGGTCATACATCAGAACTGTGGGACTTTACCCGTGTTAGCGTGACGCAAAACGAGCTTCGAGAGTTGCGGGATATCTGGACCATTGGGAAGACGAAGCCAAACAGATATTCTACCGCCGCTATGGTGATATATCTACTTGTTGGATGTCAAAATAGATAAACACTTGTTTCGGGCTATGGTCCAATTTTGGAATTCCGCGTACAGCTTTTCACTTTTGGGGAGGTGGATTTGGTGCCAACAATAGAAGAATACACCGCTTTGCTTCGTATTCCCGAGATGCAAGTCGATAAGGTCTATATTAGGCCTGCTTAGTCCCTTTGGCAAAGAAGTTGATGAAGATTACGGGAATGAGTGAGCAGTGGATCTCAGCCAAGATTCACAAAAGGGTGAAGGGATGCTTTTCCTTGGGTGGATTTAAGGGATCTGATTTCGACACACCCTGACGGAGGAAGGTTGATTTTTGCCCTAAGCCTTTACGGTTTAGTCATCTTCCCAAAAGCTCTGAGGCACGTAGATGAGCGGTGGTGGATCTGTTCGACCGATTGGATAAGCAAGTCACACCTGTCCCTGCGATTCTCGCGGAAACCTTCAGATCGTTAAATGCATGCAGAAGAGCGGGAGAGGGAAGGTTTATCGGATGCGCCCAGTTATTGATGGTATGGTTTCACGGGCATTTTTGGAAGATGGACAAAGTCTCTTGTCGACCTTTTCATAGAGACTATTCACCAATAAAAGAGGAAGCGGCTATGTCAGAGAGAGGACGTAACAGAAGAGGGATGGATGGCAATTTTTCAGAACCTTTAGGAAAAGACGTTGAGTGGAGAGCTCCCTGGATGATGCCTGGAGAGATACTTTATAGATGTGGAGACTTCAATTGGGTACCTCTACCCGGAATTTGGGGAGTCATCGGGTATGCCCCATTGCTAGCGGCGAGACAATACCAGTCTAGACAGTTCGTGCCGGCAACACATGGTTTAAACCGAAGTGAGTTCTCTTATACGGGAGAGGGATACAAGAAGAAGATCAAAGAAACGGCAAATGCTTGGAAACAAACACATCGAATGAAGAGGCTAGCTGCGGGCGAAACGGCAACTTCTGAATACAAAGCATGGCTAAGCAAGAGAACAATGATAATATCCCGGGACCAAGCTTAGATAATGCTCAGTCTTTGGAGGAACGGTTGCGAGTGATACCAACAGAATTAGAAATTATAAAGCAAGATTTCGTACAGCGAAGTTCCGAGCTTGAAAAGAGAATCGAGCAGTTGGAGGAGGAAAAGATGTTTTTGAAGTTAAATGTAGAGATACAGAAATCAGAGACGGAAAAGGTGCAGAAGGGAAGAGCAAAGCCGAAGAAGAATTGGATAGCTTAAAGGGGGACTACAAGAAGATGCGCCTCTCGATGAGAACTGCCGGACTAGGAAAGACTTCGAGCCAATGGCGACAAGAGTTGCAAGAAGAAAGCTAAAGCCGAGCAATGGGAAAAGAAATTTCGAGAAATGAAGGTTCAAAATGAGATCCTAGAAAAGCAAATATCAGAAGGCCAGAATAGAAGAAACGAATTGAAGACAAGGGTGTCAGAGTTGGAAAAGTCCCGACCATTATCGAAACCGTAACTCAGCGAGAGTTAAAAGCAAGTCTGAGTAAAATCGAAGAAATGAAAAAGAGGACTGAAGAGTTAGAAATGGAGCTACTGCACTGTCAAAATCATATTGGGCATTTAAAAGAGACGAAGAACGAAGGAAAACGGAGCTGTACCATTCCCAGAATCAAGTCAGGGATAGAGATTACCTCATAGGGGAGGCTATAATCCGAATACGAGAGATAGCCGAGTATTTACAAACTCTAGCTATACAGCCGACACATTGAGCATACAATTCGAGACACAGTCGGATCGTGGTGAGAATTAGCTTCCCTACTGACAAAGATTAAAGCCTTAGGTGTTAGAGCAAGGCCGTTTCTGTAATCTATTTATGTAAAGAGCTTTGTTATCTAAGGAAGTTTTCTATGGGGAATTGAATCAGAGTTGACACCTTTTCGCACTCATACCATGCATTTGCATTGCATTACATACATTAGCATCATATCACTTAACTATTCGCTAAACTTAAAATCATAATCCGCAGCTACGACATTACGAACCTGGAATCACATCATCCCTATAGAACACGCTTAAGAACTAGAGCTATGGACGCCAAACTCAATGAGAGGATTGAAAGGATGGAAAGAACCCAGAAAGAGCTGCAAGAACAGTTAGCCAAGGCACAGCAAGAAGCGAGGGACCTGATGATGAGGTCGCAGGAATCGCGAGAACACAAGGATCAAATGGATAAAATGTTAAAGATGTTGACGGCTATGTCCAATGACAAGGACTCGCGCAAGTCCTGACATTACGGAGCCCCATTCGAGGGACAATCAAGATCCGCTCTATCCCCCAGGATTCACGCCACCCCACGCTCATGCAACGCAAAGGGGATATCCTCAAAGGAACCCAGTAGGCCTGGAACAACAACCCATCCCACCTACCCATCTGGGGAGGGTATATACGTATCAAACGCTGGAGATAATTCTGCTAACCCGATGGTTCCGGATTTGGATGATCCGATGGAAATAGCTAGGTTAAAGAGGGATGGCCATGAGCTGAAGAAAAATATAAGAGTCTAGAAGAAAGACTCAAGGCGGTGGAAGGTGCTGGAACCTTCTCTGCACTAAGTGCCAAAGAGCTTAGTTTGGTGCCCGATCTGGTTCTACCTCCAAAGTTTAAGGTACCGGATTTTGAAAAGTATGAGGGAACGAGATGTCCAAAGGCACATCTTATCATGTTCTGTCGAAAGATGGCCGGACACTTGAATAAGGACAAGCTATTAATACACTGTTTCCAGGATAGCTTGATCGGATCAGCCCTCCGATGGTACGATCAGCTTAGCACAGAGAGGATACGGTCATGGAAGGACCTAGCAACTGTATTCTATGAATAATATAAGCATGTTTCTGATGTGGCTCCCGACCGAATGACACTGCAAATGTTGGAAAAAAAGCCAACGGAGACCTTCAGACAATACGCTCAGAGATGGAGGGATCTCTCAGTCCAGGTCGAGCCCCCTCTAACTAAAAGTGAGGTAACGGTCCTTTTCATCAATACTTTGAGGGCGCCGTTCTACGACAAACTGGTGGGAAGTGCCACGAAAGACTTTGCCGACCTCGTAATATCTGGCTAACTCATCGAAAACGGCATTAAAAGTGGAAGAATGGAAGGCCCTGAGAGCTCGAAAAGACCAACACCTGCAAAGAAAAAAGACCCTGAAGCCCATATGGTGGGGACCGGGAGCCACTATGCTCCTAATCCATATCCGACCCGACCACGACCTCAGTTTCACCCACCGCCAAGTTTATACTTTCCTCCACAAAGCCCTTACTATCAAGCACCTCCTCCCTATCCCGTTTATGCCACCGACACTCAAAGACCATTCACCATAATCCCACCAAATACCATGTCTGCCCAAAGTCAGCCAAAAAACGAACAAAGACCGTAAGACCCAACCCTGATAGACCCCAGTTCACCCCCATTCCCGTGTCATACGGAGAACTGCCCGAAGCTACTAGAAAAGCAGTTAATCTCACCACATTACATGGCACCATTGAAGCCCCCATTCCCAAAGTGGTACGACCCCAACGCTAATTGCATGTATCATGGCGGGAACCAGGGGCATTCTACAGATAACTGTTTAGCCTTTAAGAGAAGAGTTCAAGGCCTCATCGACGCCGGGATCTTGCGATTTGACGGTACCAACAATATGGCGAGAAACCCGCTACCTAATCACGCTACAGGGAACGTAAATATGGTGACGCCAGAAGATAGGTGGCGAGTCAGAAGCTGTGTTTCCAGGATAAGGACACCTTTGGAGAAGGTCTGGGAAGTAATGGTTGAGAAAGACATGCTCGACAGGAATTTCAAGGAGGAAAGCGTGAAGAGTCCAAGTTTCTGTGTCTTTCACGGCATATCAGGACACCATATCCAATCTTGCGAGGAGTTCAGAGAGCTGCTTCAAAGCATGATGGACAATAAAAAGGTGGAAATCTTCAATAAGATGGAAGAGACCGGTGGAAGGGATATATGTGCATCTGAGGGCCAATCATCAGGCCCTCCCTACAGTGCCGATCGGCCTCTGGTAATCTACTACGAGGCAAAGAAGGAAGAGAGGAAACGAAAAATGATAATCCAAGTACCTTCCCCTTTCCCTTACACGGATAGTAAGGCGGTGCCGTGGAAGTATGATGTCAACGTCACCACACCTGAGGCTACAACTGGAAGCATCAGTGAGGTGGGGCATTTTACCCGCAGTGGGAGATGCTATTCCCCTGAGGTGTTTGAGATGAAGAAGAAAGCCGTTGGCACAAGTCAGAAAGGGAAGGCACCAATACCCGAGGCCAAGGGTAAGGTTGAAATACAATCTGAGCAAGGAACTAAGGAGCCGGTGAATGAGGATTAGGCACAGGAATTCTTAAAGTTCATTAAGCACAGCGAATACAATGTCGTGGAGCATCTGAATAAACAACCGGCAAAAATCTCAGTATTATCCCTATTGTTGAACTCAGAGCCACATCGAAACACTTTACTGAAGGTGTTGAACCAAGCGTATGTGCCAAGCAATGTGCCCATTGAAAAACTCGATAGGTGGGTGAACAATTTAAACGCAGATAATTTCATCTCCTTCAGCGATGATGAAATACCACCAAATGGTAGGGGTTCTGTTAAAGCATTACACATCACGACCGGGTGCAAAGGATATATAATACCGCACGTGCTTATTGACAAAGGGTCCGCGCTCAATGTCATGCCGTTGGCTACACTGTCTAGGATGCCCGTCGACATGTCTTATCTGAGGCCTTGCCATTCCGCGGTAAGGGCATTTGATGGAACACGGTGGGAAGTTATGGGAAAAATCGAGATCCCTCTAGAGGTGGGCCCGTGCACATACAATGTCGAATTCCAAGTCATGGACATTGCTTCTTCATATAATTGCCTCTTAGGAAGGCCCTGGATCCACTCCGCAGGAGCTATCCCTTCATCTCTTCATCAGAAAATAAAGTTTATTATGGATAACCGCCTGATCACGATCGCCGGTGAAGAAGACATCGTCGCATCGCTATCTACTGACACACCCTACATCGAGGCAAACAAAGATGTGCCAGAATGCTCCTTCCGTTCCTTCGAATTCATCAACGCTACATTTGTCGCCGAAGGAGATAGGACTCCCACACCCAAGCTGTCAAGAAACACCAAGATGGGGGTCAAGCTGACGGTAGGAAAAGGTGCCCGAGCAGGAAAGGGTTTAGGAAGATATCAACAAGGGATAGCTAGAGCGCTAAACCCTGTACACCACAAGGCTCCGTATGGCTTAGGATTCAAACCTGATGGGCGGCAAAGAAGGAAACAACTGCAGAAAGATCAAGGAAAAAGGATCGCAAGAGCCTCAGGTCGGGAGGTAGAATGGGAGCCCATGATATACCCACCCTTAGCGAAAACTTTTACGTCCGCAGGGATGATGTACCCAGAGGGAGGTAGTTCACGAAACACGCTGCTATTAGTTGAGAGGGATCTCCAGAACTTCCACATAAACGTCATCAACAAAGTGGACGATGCGATGGAGGGCCTTTCAAAGATACGCCTTGGTCCTCCTGGATATGTGTTGAACAATTGGACCGCTGAAGATCTTCTTGTAGTTTCTAGGATCCCTCCAAAGTAATTCTCAATGACAACCTTCGGTATTCCTCTAAGTCGAAGGGGAATTTGTTATAAAAGTTTGTATCAGCTGTCTAACTTTTAAATGAACAATCAATGAAAATGCATTTTGTCACTGTCTCTCATTCTCATTAGCCTCATGTCTATTCCCTCTTCTCATGGCCTGTCTTCATATATATATATATTCATGTCATTGAATCACATTTGTGTTTCCAATACCTCGATATTTCTCTATAGTTTCTTTTTACTTGTCAGGTGCTCAGATAATGACAGCGTGAACAATCCTGCTACTGATCCTAAAATCGACTTTGAGCAAGTTGTTTGTTTAGGAGAATTCGAAGCCGACGAGGATGCCGAAGATTTTTTTCTCGACCCCTAACTTACTAAAGATGATAGAACAGGAAGATAAACAGATACTCCCCCACCAAGAATCTATCGAGACGGTGAACCTGGGAAACAAAGAAAAGAGGCAAGAAGTGAAGATTGGAACCTCCATCTCAGAGCCCACCAAACACGACTTGGTCACCTTGCTTCATGAATACAAAGACGTATTTGCATGGTCATATCAGGACATGCCAGGATTAAGCGAAGATGTAGTGGTCTACAGGCTCCCTGTGAAGCCAGAATGCAGACCAATCCAGCAGAAGCTAAGACGGATGAGACCCGAAATGCTCTTAAAGATAAAAGAAGAGGTTAAAAAACAGTTTGACGCCGGTTTCTTACAAGTCTCCAGATATCCGGAGTGGGTGGCTAATATAGTCCCAGTGCCAAAGAAAGATGGCAAGGTGCGAATGTGTGTGGACTATCACGATCTGAATCGAGCAAGCCCCAAGGATAATTTTCCCTTGCCACACATCGATACATTGGTGGATAACACGGCGAAACATTCATTATTCTCTTTTATGGATGGGTTTTCGGGTTATAACCAAATAAAGATGGCCCCTGAGGACATGGAAAAAACTACATTCGTGACGATGTGGGGAACCTTCTGCTACAAAGTGATGCCATTCGGCTTAAAAAACGCTGGGGCAACATATCAAAGGGCAATGGTGATGCTGTTTCACGACATGATGCACAAAGAGATAGAAGTTTATGTCGATGATATGATAGCCAAATCTCGGGAAGAAGGAGAGCATGTTGGAAACCTCCAAAAATTGTTTGAAAGACTGAGAAAGTTTCAACTGAAGCTTAATCCGGCTAAGTGTACATTTGGAGCAACCTCGGGGAAACTACTGGGCTTTATCGTTAGCGAGAGAGGTATCGAGGTCGATCCCGACAAAATAAAGGTCATACAAGAATTACCACCTCCACAGACACAAAAAGAAGTCAGAGGATTTCTAGGAAGGTTAAATTACATCGCCCGTTTTATTGCTCAACTTACCAACCAATGCGACCCAATTTTTTGACTATTGAGAAAACACAATCTTGGGGAATGGAACGAGGACTGCCAAGCTGCCTTCGACAAAATAAAACAATATTTGTCTAACCCCCCTGTGCTAGTACCACCGACTCCCGGGAGACCGTTAATACTGTACCTGACGGTGTTCGAAAATTCAATGGGTTGTGTACTGGGGCAACATGACGAGTCGGGGAGAAGAGAAAGGGCGATCTATTACCTCAGTAAGAAGTTCACAGAGTATGAAGCAAAATATCCATCAATCGAAAAATTCTGTTGTGCTCTGGTTTGGGCAGCTCGAAGGCTTGGACAATATATGTTGTATCATACGACATGGTTAATCTCTAAATTGGACCCAATAAAGTACATGATGGAATCACCTGCACTCTCAGAAAGAATGGCGCGATGGCAGATCCTGCTATCGGAATATGACATCATCTATGTGAGCCAAAAGTCGATAAAAGGGAGCGCAATAGCTGACTTCCTAGCAGCCCGAACCACAGAAGAATACGAGCCATTAAGATTTGACTTCCCGGATGAAGATTTGATGTGCATCACAGAAAAAGAATGTGAATCGTCAAAAGAAGAGTCATGGAAAATGAGTTTTGACGGGGCATCAAATGCATTAGGGCATGGGATCGGAGCAGTCTTGGTGTCACCAGAAGGGAGTCATTATCCATTCACTGCCCGATTAAACTTCTTCTGTACCAATAACATAGCGGAATACGAGGCTTGCATCATGGGGCTCAGCGCAGCTATTGAACGAGGCATCAAAATCCTAAAGGTATCAGGGGATTCAGCATTGGTGATTTACCAAATCCGTGGAGATTGGGAAGTGAGAGACTCAAAGCTGGTCAAATATCACGATCTTGTTATGGATCTGGTCAAAGAATTCGAAGAAGTGACCTTTAATTACTTCCCACGAGAGGAAAACCAATTGGCTGATGCCTTGGCCACCTTAGCTTCTATGTTCAAAGCGAATCGAGAAGCGGAAATAATGCCTCTCCAGATGAGCATATATGGGGCCCCGGTGCATTGTTTTAGCATTGAAAAAGAGGCGGATGGACGACCATGGTTCCATGATATCTTGGAATATGTCAAACATCAAAGGTACCCGGAGCAAGCAAACGAGAACGACAAAAGAACAATCAGAAAAATGGCAGCAGGATTTGTTCTTGATGGGGACATCTTATATAAAAGAGGAAAGGATCAAGTGCTTCTAAGATGCGTGGATGATGTCGAAGCCAGAAAAGTGCTTGAAGAGGTTCATGAAGGAACTTGTGGAACACATGCCAACGGTTTCACTATGGCCAGGAAAATTATGAGACTCGGTTATTACTGGTTGACGATGGAAAATGACTGCATCAGCTACGCCCGAAAGTGTCACAAATGCCAAATTTATGGCGACAAAATTCATGCAGCACCATCGTCCCTCCACGTTATGACCTCTCCGTGGCCTTTTTCCATGTGGGGCATGGATGTTATAGGGCCTATTTCCCCAAAAGCTTCTAATGGCCATCGATTCATCTTCGTGGTCATAGATTACTTCACAAAATGGGTTGAGGCCGCTTCGTTTGCGAACGTGACAAAGACCGCAGTTTGCAAGTTCTTGAAAAAGGAGATTATATGTCGATATGGATTACCTGAGAAAATCATCTCAGATAATGCCTTGAATCTGAACAACAGGATGATAAAGGAAGTGTGTGAACAATTTCAAATAAAGCATCACAATTCCTCACCCTATCGCCCAAAGATGAATGGAGCCGTAGAAGCTGCCAACAAGAATATCAAGAGGATTATTGGAAAGATGACTGAGACATATAAAGACTGGCATGAGAAGCTCCCGTTCGCTCTATACGCATATCGTACATGCGTGCAGACCTCCACGGGGGCAACTCCTTTCTCTCTGGTATATGGAATGGAAGCTGTACTACCCATCGAGGTGGAAATCCCTTCTTTACGAATCTTAATGGAGTCAAAACTGGAAGAATCAGAATGGGTACAAGCTCGATACGACCAACTGAATTTGATCGAAGAAAAGCGCTTGAAGGCAATCAGTCATGGACAGATGTACCAAAAGAGAATGATCACGGCCCATGACAAGAAGGTACGGCCAAGGGAATTTCGCGAAGGAGAGCTCGTGTTGAGAAAGATCCTCCCAATACAAAAAGACTCTCGAGGAAAATGGGCACCGAATTGGGAAGGACCCTACGTCGTAAGGAAGGCTTTCTCTGGTGGAGCTTTGATTCTCACAGAGATGGATGGGAAAGAGGTATCGAACCCAGTGAACTCAGATGCCGTAAAGAAGTACTACGCTTAAAAAAAAAAAGGGGAATAAGAAAAAGAAAAAGAAAAGATCAAGATGAAAACCTGAAAAGGCATCTTGATTTCAAAAAACAAAGAAGAAAAAATCAGGATGAAAACCCGAAAAGGGCGTCTTGATAATCAAAATTGGGATGAAAACCTGAAAAGGCGTCCTAACGAAGGGGATTCGCACGTAAAGAGCAAGAACGATTTGAACAGAAAGTCAAAGGACGAGATCATAATATTCGAAGCGGACTCGGAGGCTCAGGATCTTCTGTACAAGAAGCTCCGCTCGAAAAGATCCAGGATGAAGGAACGTGGAGAAGTTCGCGCGTTGGATATCTAGAGCATTAGCGACAATTGAACCTTGCTTTCCCTCTTGTTATAACGTTTCCTCTATTAAACCATTCATTGTCAATTTTCTTTGCTTAACACTTTTGAAATAAATATGGGTGTGAGGCACCCTCTTTCATACTTACTTTCCCATTTTCAGACATCTCATGTTTGGTTCATTTAAATGATAAATGGTAAAATTACATACTCTAAACAAAAAAGAGCGTTGAGTATTACTTGGATAAGAATCTAGTAAGTACAAGAGCCTCAAAGGAAGGACAAAAGTTCAACAGGAGGGCAAATGGGTAATACAGATCACTCATAAAACTTGAGGATAGGTACAAAACCTGAAAGAAAAGTCAAGGACCGAAACAATGAATACAAGTCATCATGAGAGTCATAACGAGAGATACACGACAGACAAGCCCAGAATGCATGGCATAAATCACATAGGCATAAGAGCATATAAGACAAACACGTGCATATCATGTTAACGTCACGCATGACGCATACAGGTACACCAAGGAAGCAAGAAATTCTGATGATAGTTATACCAGACCGAAAAGGAAAAGACATCCGAGTTCCACCAGATGACACGTTTTTAATTACTGTTTTTTCAGAAACACCAACTCATAATACGAGAGGTGAGTTGGGCCTCGGGACACGTCGAGGTATTTAATTTCTGTCTTTAAATCTCTGTCTTTAAATTTCTGTTCAAAAATCAACTCATAATACGAGAAGTGAGTTGGGCCTCGGGACACGTCGAGGTATTAAATTTCTGTCTTTAAATTTCTGTTCAAAAGTCAACTCATAATACGAGAGGTGGGTTGGGCCTCGGGACACGTCGAGGTATTTAATTTCTGTCTTTAAATTTCTGTCTTTAAATTTCTGTTCAAAAATCAACTCATAATACGAGAGGTGAGTTGAGCCTCGGGACACGTCGAGGTATTTAATTTCTGTCTTTAAATTTCTGTTCAAAAATCAACTCATAATACGAGAGGTGAGTTGAGCCTCGGGACACGTCGAGGTATTTAATTTCTGTCTTTAAATTTCTGTTCGAAAATCAACTCATAATGCGAGAAATGAGTTGGGCCTCGGGACACGTCGAGGTATTTAATTTCTGTCTTTAAATTTCTGTCTTTAAATTTCTGTTCAAAAATCAAGTCATCATACGAGGGGTGAGTTGAGCCTCGGGACACGTCGAGGTATTTAATTTCTGTCTTTAAATTTCTGTTCGAAAATCAACTCATAATGCGAGAAATGAGTTGGGCCTCGAGACACGCCGAGATATTTAATTTCTGTCTTTAAAATTTCTGTTAAATCAAGTCATCATGCGAGAGGTATGTTGAGCCTCGTCCCACGCCAAGGTATTTAAATTCCCGTATCCTAATTACTGTTTCTCAAAAAAAAGAAAAAAAGAAAAAAGAGGAGAGGTCAACTCATACTGCGAGAAAAGAAAACAGTTTGAAGAGTTCAGATTTCATCAAAGTCCCAATGGAGCAGCTAAGAGCCAAAGATACACATCAAAGCAAGTTAAAGAATGAACAAGACTGAGGAAAAGTGAATCGAAGCCACGTGTCATGTCGCGTGGGAGCAGCGTTGGAATGGATCAAAGCAACAGGGTTGGAAGATGTTTTGGGAAGACGAGGAACCAACAAGTCGAGGATTGACCAAGACCGGGCAAAATTGGTTTTTCTTTGGTCTTTGCTCTATTCTCGTTTCACGACAATAGGCAAAGAGGGGTAGCTGTAATAACCAATTTTGCCCAATGCAGATTAAGAAGCCCGAGATAAAACAAAAAAAAAAAAGAAAAAGCCTAAAAGTAGTATGAAAAGAGTCCAAAATTAGCAGTAATAATAATGTCCATTTACAAAAACCAAGTACCAGGACCAATAATGACAGTCTAAATGTCCAGTTACAAACCCGAATGGCCCAATTACTAAAGTGGGACCGAAACCAGTTTTTTTACAAACCCAAGTTTAACACAAGTACCAGCCCAAATCAAAGCAAACCCTTTGACCAATCCAAACCCAAGTTGGGCCACCCACTAAGCCAAAACCCCAGTTCAAGCCCACAATGAACTAGCCCAAACATTTTCGGCTAAGCAGAGAACCCTAGCCCCAACACCGCCGCCACGGGTCTGCCTCCTGACATTCCCACTCCCACGCGCGCACCTCGCATCGTTTCGAGCAACCCACGCGCGCTCGCATCACGTCGATACCCGCACGCCTCGGACGCCCCTTCCCGAGACCTCGACCGCTCCTCGCACGCCTCCACCCCTCGCCCATCACCTGCAAACAACACCAAAAGCAACAGAAAATAGAGAAGCATGGGACGAAAGAATAGAATAATGAAAGTCCTAGGAATCTCGATTATAAAATCGTCGAAAATTGATGTAAAAGGGGTTCGGATTTTTTTTTTTGTTTTACAGAAACACTGTAAACGGAAAGCAAAGAAAAGAGCAATAAAAACAATCAAAATAGATTCTCCTTTTTAGCATCATCAGTAATCAGAAGCAGATACTTTGAAGGTTGATTTTTAAATCCCTGATCTTATTATCCACTGTCGTCCTCTCACCTATTTTTATTCATTATGATTTTCAAGCCTTTTTAAACAATAATAAAAAGAGGATGAAGAAAGGTACTTACGTTTGCATTCGGTCTCCTTCGATCAGCGTTTGAAATAGGGCTGCAGGCTTTTCTCCACACGGCATGGCCATTGGAGACGGTGATAGTGTGGCGATCTGCGGCAAAAGCCCGATCGTTGCACCAAAAGGCGGAGAGGGGAGTCGGTTTCGGCTGGAAAAGAGGGGGCTAGGGTTTGTTTTTTTGGAGAGAAAAGGAGAGTAAAGATCTGTTTTTTTTTAGGGAAGGAAGTAAATGAAATTTTTTCAGAAATTTTGGGCTTAAATAGCCTTAATAAAACGGCGCCGTTTGGGGAGGGGCAGATCCGCGCTTCGACCCGTCTGCGACCCGGAGAACCCGCGTGTTTGGGTCAGAAGGGCTATTTTCCGAATTAGTCCTTCCCCATTTATTTTACTCACAATTCGGTTTTGTTAAATTTTAATTTAACCCTAAAGCTCGGTTCCGTTTCCTTGTTAGTCCAGCGCCAAAACGCTGCGCATAAGGCATGGGATTATTGCTGTTTCGGCCCTCTATATTTACGCGCGCATCTCAAAATCAGCCCTCCCCTCCTCATTTTATTTCAAATCGATCCCAAAGTCACATTTTTAATCCCGTGTGCTCCCTTTTCTAGTATTTTTTGATTATTATTATTATTTACCTTATCCTTACGTTATTATTACTATATTATTATTAATAGTATTATTATTATTAGTATTATTATTACTATATTCATGTTCGCATAATATATTTATGTTCATATCATTATTGTTATTTCATTATTGTTGCCATTACTATTATTATCATTAATATTATTACTACTACTATTATTATTATTACCCCTATTATTATTATTATCTATTATTATTATTTATATAGTCTATATTGTTAGATATTTCATTTAAACCTATTACGTATTATCTCATTATATATCGTTTACTTTGTTTATATCATCGAAATGTTTTTACTATTATTTTTAAACTTGCATGAAATATGCTCATATTTGTTTTCTATGGCTCATTGTATTTATCTATACTTCATCATATACTAGTAGTTGTTTGAATATGGAAATTATTATTTGTCGTATTTCTTGTCAATATTTCTTGATTACCTATTTGAAACGTTAGCATGTCATGATTGCTTCTAATGGCGTTTTAGAATAAAAAACACATTTTTTACGAAATTATACTCCATCCAAATTTTTTTTTTCAAAAAAAAACAAGGTAATATTCGAGTGTTTAGAAGTTCGAAAGATCACGTCCTAACGTGCTGGATGTTGATTTTTTTTTGTTTGACTAGATATTCGAATACCCTTCTTCACGCGATTTGAAGATCAAAGATGGTCTCGATGTCAATGCATAAAGGCGTCATATCCTAACGTGTTGGGTATGACAATCTTATTCCTTTGAAACGAGTTGATCTTGAGATTCAATCCCGATTTAATTAATTCCTTCATTTTTTTACCCTAAGTATTTTCAAGATTTCAGCGTTGGGACATTAATCAATCAATTCGGTACCGATTTTGGGCGTTGCAAGGGTGCTAATTCTTCCTTGCATGTAACCGACTCCCGAACCCGTTTTTCTCAAATTTCGTAGATCAAAATGCCGTTTTAGTAAATCAAAAATGTTTTATTAAAACAAAGGTGACCCGATCACACCAAAATGATCGGTGGCGACTCTTCTTTTTAAAGTCAATTCCCGTTTTGTCAAAAAATGGTTACGACAACTACTATGTTGTAAGTGATACATGTACCTACATGAAATTCATGAGAAATGAGCTCGGATTATGTTGTATGATTAGTAAGGGTGAAAATGAGTAAGTTATGTTTTTAATCATTCGAGAATCTTGTGTAAGTTTACAAGTTGATATGAGTATGATAATGCATAGTAATTGTTGTTAGTTATGATAATGCATAGTAATTGTTGTTAGTTATTTACATGCTACTTACTAAGCTTTATGCTTACTCCCTCTCTTTTCCATTTTCTTATAGTGCCGCCAAGCTAACTCGGGGATCAAAGAACGTCGGAGGCTTGATCACACTATCAAACTAGACACTTGGTATAGTTAAATTTATCATTTTGGGTATGGCATGTATAGGGACTCGGTCGTTTGTTAAGTGTCATAATATTTTGGTCAAATGTGTTGGCTTGTTTTAAAGATGGATTCATTTTGTAAAAGGCCATAGTTGATGGCTAATACTTGTTATTAATATATGAAAAAGGTGATGTTTTTCAAGAATGTACAAACTTCATGGTTGAGTATTTGGTATATTGATGCATGAATGAATAGGTTATTAGATATGGCTTATGTTGGTGCAAGTAAGGGTGGCAAAAGGGGATTGGTAAATAGCTTTGTTATTGTCCACATAGGTAGACACACGGGCGTGTGTCTGGCCATGTGTGACGCACGGTCTACCCTATGAGCGTGTAGTTAGGTCGTGTGTCCCCTTGCACCCTAAGTTGGCAAAACAAAATGCCAATAGTAACCACACGGGCTAAGGCACGACCGTGTGTCTCAACCGTGTGGACGACACGGCCATAGAACATAGGCATGTGCCCAGGCCGTGTGAAGTCTGCACTTGAATTTAGGAATTTAATTCGCTACACGGCCAAAGGGCACGGGTGTGTGCCTTGACCGTGTGACCTTATTGGGTTGATGACGTCAGAAATAGAATGTCAAGGTTTTTACATACGGGCGGTGACACGGGCGTGTCATGGCCGTGTGAGGGACATAGGCCATGGACACGGACGTGTGCCAGGCTGTGTGAAAACCCTTGTAGGTTTTGATAAATAAATTCACACGGATAGGGACATAGGCGTGTGTGTGACCATACGGGCGTGTCCTTTGCCACACGGGTGTGTGCCCCTGTTTTTCAGTGACATTTTCCAAAGTTTTCTAAAGAATTCGGTTTGGTCCCGAACCATTTCTAAAGTGTGTTGTAGGTCTCGTAGGCCCATAATAAGGACTTTGAGTTGAAGATTGAGAAGTTTTAAATCTGAACGAACTTTTATGGCCCGGAAATGTATGTTAATATGTGTTTGAGTTAGGTAACGCCTTGTACCCTGTTCCGGCGTTAAACACGGGTAAGGGGTGTTACACTTAGTGGTATCAGAGCTATGATTTAGTCGATTCTCGGACTAACCTAGCATGTGTACGAGTCTAGCTATACATGCCATATATGAATTATGATAGTGTTGTAACATCCCTTATTCGTATTCTATGCCGGAACTGGATACGAGGCGTTACCGTACTTAACACACATGGTCATACAACTTTGGGATATCAAATTTCATTCCAAATTAAAACTTTTCCATACACACCTCTGACATCCTTATAATGGGCCTACGAGACCCTAAACATGCTTCCGGAAGGTTTCAGAGATAATTCGAAAAATTTTTCACACTTAGAAAAATTTTACCTAAACAGGGGCCACACGCCCGTGTGAAATGGGACACGCCCGTGTGAGCAGGCCGTGTGGTCACACACGCCCATGTCCCTCACTCGTGGTCACCACTAACTTATTTCACACGCCCGAACACACGCCTGTGTCCTTGGCCTGTGACTCTCACACGGCCTCAACACACCAGTGTCTTATCCCGTGTGCCAAAACCTTGGCATTCTGTTTATGACGTCATTACCTCACTATGGTCACACGGCTAGGGCACACGCCTGTATCCTTAGACCATGTGTCGAATTAAATTACAATTTCAAGGTGTAGACTTCACACGGCTTGGGCACACACCCATGTCTTTGGCCGTGTCTCCCACACGGCTGAGACACACGGCCGTGTCTCTGCCCATGTGTTTACTACAAAGCTTACTGACTTGTAAAACTAACATGTAGGGGACACACAGCCTGGTCACACACCCATGAGACTGACCGTGTGTCACACACGTCCTAGACACACGCCCGTGTGCCTACCCGTGTGGACAAGAACAAGACTATTCGCCAAGCTCTTTCATCACCCTAATTCATTCCAGTATAATTCATAACCAAACAACCCAATCATATACCCTATACAATCATGAATAACCTCATCTTTTCATTGATTAATAGTATTGAGCCATTAACTATACATGCCAAAACACTTGGCCAAAATAACAAACATTTCACCTAGTCTTGCCCCTATACATGCCATACTCAAAATGTTAATTCAAAAATATACCAAGATGAGCTGATAGTGTGGGTGATCTTCCGGTTATCTTTGTATCCCGACTCAGCTTTTTGACTCTATAAAACAGGGGAAAAAGAAAGGGAGTAAGCTTTAAAGCTTAGTAAGTTTACATGTAAACAATAAATATCATAACATGTGCTAATCAATAAATAGCATTTCACAATAAGTAAAAGCATCCAACAATCCAAGATCATGCTTACTCATTCTTTCTTACCACATTCCAACCATATCACAACCAAATGCTTTTATTATTTAACATACGTCCCTACACTTATCACCACAAGACCACATGAAACAACACAACACAATTTCACAATAAGTCACTCTTAGAAATAGCAAACACTCGGTGGTTTCGCACTTAGCCCACCATTTGTCTTAAACAGGGTGGTAACGCATATAGCCCACCAATAAGAATATTTACGGTGTATTGCATATAGTCCACCAATTGATAACATAAACGATAGTATCACACACAGCCCATAGTGAATAAATATTAAGGTGGTATCGCACATAACCCACCAACAAGAATAATTAAGGTGGTATCGCACATAGCCCACCAATTGATAACATAAACGATGGTATCGTACACAGCCCATCGTGAATAAATATTAAGGTGGTATCGCACATAACCCACCAACAAGAATAATTAAGGTGCTATCGCACATAGCCCACCAATTGATAACATAAACGATGGTATCGCACACAACCCATCGTGAATAAATATTAAGGTGGTATCGCACATAGCCCACCAACAAGAATAATTAAGGTGGTATCGCACATAGCCCACCAATTGATAACATAAACGATGGTATCACACACAGCCCATCGTGAATAAATATTAAGGTGGTATCGCATATAGCCCACCAACAAGAATAATTAAGGTGGTATCGCACATAGCCCACTAATTGATAATGTAAATGACCCAATTTGCCCGGGCCCAGACTAAACCAAATACCAGACCAAAATAAAATTTTTACAGTCCACTATAGTTCTTTTACAAGACCCAAATTTCACTCAAAAGGCTCAATTACATCAACCCAAATGTAACAGGCCCAAAAAATTAATTTTTTTTTCAGAAAGCTAGGGCTTCTGGAAACCCTAGTGTCACAGCCTAGGCCTGCCTTAGCCAGCGCCGCACGTTAGTCGCTCCCCCACGCATCGCACGCCTCTGACACTTGCAAAAATTGAACGCAACAATTGAACAAAGAAGAAAAAGACAAAGAACAAACAGAGAAAACAAAACGAAAATAGACAAAGACGAATCTGTAACTCAGCTATAAAAGCCGAAATAAATCTCTTGTACATTTTTTTTACAATCATCAGAAATCAAAGAACAAACTTTTAGGTGATTTCCATTTTCTAGTTTTTATTTTTTATATACTGCTACTGTTTATTAATTTTTCTTTTAATTTTTTTAAAAAAATGAAAATAATAAGTAGAAGGAGAGAAAAGAAAACCTACCTGAACCCCGGGGTCGCGTCGTCGGAGTCTTCTCTCCGTCATTGAAGCCAAACCAAAAGCGGAGGGGGTTTTTCTTCTCTCGGGTTTTTGGGGCGCCAAGGCTCGGCCTTCGAATGAGCTCTGAAACAGGGCTAAAAGCCCACCTTTGCACATCGTTGGCCACCAGATGCGGTGGTGGTACGACGGGAGGCTGGAGGAAGCCCAATCGGCCGGGACAGAAATGAGGGGAGAAAATGCTACTATTTTTTGGTTTTTGAAGAAATGGGGGTCTGAAATGAAAACAAATGGAAATTTGGGCTTAAATACACCCTCGAAACGACAACGTTTCAGTAGGTTCCCCCAGGCGCCAAAATGACGTCGTTTTGGGGGAACTCGAACCCGACCCGATCCTAAAGCCAGGATCCACGCGTTTTCCCTCAAAAAGGGGTATTTGCACCGCGAGTCCTCCCCCTTTATCACTCATTTGCAATTCGGCCCTCAGATTTCGTTGGGTTTTCAATTTGGTCCCTTGTGCTATCAGTTGAACACGCGCAGAGAACTAAGGGAATATTTTCCCATCTAGTCCCCGCTAGTTCCTGCGCGTTTCACTTTGATCCTTAATGGACTTTTTCCTTATTTCGAATTTATATCTTGAATGTCAGTCCATTTTTAATTTAGTCCTCGATATGTTTAATGAGTTTATTTATTTATTTTCTTTATAAATCGTATTATTATTATTATTATTTATTTTAAGTTTTTTTATATACTAATTTTATTAAACTGTTTTGTTTTATATATATTATTCATTTTAAACTCTTTTTATACATATATTTTTGAATTGTCAATTATTATAAATTATTATATACTTTTTCCTTAAAACTTTTGTGTACATTATTGATTTTTAAATTTTTTATGTTATTCATTTTAAATCATTTTCATGCTTTTATTTGTTATTTATTTTAATCTATTCTACATATTGTTCATTTAAATATTTTCTTCATATATATTTTGAAATTTTTATACATTTAATCTATTTTTAAATTGTTTTATATATTGTTGATACCAAATTTCTTTTTTTTTTACATTATTTATATTGAATTCATTTATTATCATTTTAAAATTTGTTTTACATGTTATTTATTTTAATTTGCTTTACATTTTTTTAAAAATTGTTATATATTATTTAATTCATGGGTATTGGATTATCAATGTTAGTAGTTAAATGGTGTATGTTGTGAGATTATCGCCATTGCGTGTACCATGATTCGTTTATTTGCATTCTCATATCATTGTCATTCACTTATGTAATATATTATTCATGTATTATTATTCCATGCTCGTTGTTACGTTTTTATTTCATGTCATCGCATTGTGAATTAAACCCCAATGTACTTATCCAATATAGATCGTTTTATCTTACTTCAAACTAAATAAAGCATGATCGTTTAGTATTGTATTACTTATTCAAAAAAAAAAATCTTCAAAAAACAAAGGCAATATTTCGCGTTTCGGGAATTTGAGAAATCGTGCCCTAACTTACGGGGTTTCGGTTTTCTTGTTAAACCTAAATAGCTAAATATCTTTTTAAATTTCAAAATATCAAGTTTCAAAAAAATTTAAAGGCGAACTTGTTCTCGAGGGTTCAAATGTCGTATCCTAACTTACGGGACGTGACATTTTGTTCTCTCGGGACAAGTGGGCCCTTGAAGCTCGTTTCAATTCAATCCAAGCTTTCTTAAAAAAATGAACATTAATAAAAAGGGATCGTATTTTAAAAATCATTTCGAATTTTCAATTTCTAACACTTAGACATATATTAATCGATTAGGTACCAATTTTGGGCGTGACTAGGGTGCTAATCCTTCCTCGCACGTAACCGGTTCCCGGACCCGTTTTCTCAAATTTTGTAGACCAAAATCGTGGTTTTAATAAATCAAACAACCAAATTTTTAGGTGATCCTATCACACCTCAAAAAATCGGTGGCGACTCATATTTTTTCATTTTCATTTTCAAAAATCGACCCCGTTTTTCAAAAATAGTTTCGACAGCTTGGCGAGTCCACTGGGGACAAATAAGAGAGTCAAGCCAAAAATCGATTAATTTCTTTCTTTTCGTCGAAATTTGAAAATCTGGTTTAAAATCACAATTATTTCATTGCATGTTATTCTTTACTTTCATGGTTTTCTTTATAATATGCCTGTTCTGTGGTTTAAATCTCTTAGTGTATCTTTGCATATCGCATCACATCAATTGGTCAATTTTACCCTCTTAAGTGAGAGTAAGAAACTATTCATTCGTGAGATCTTTACCTCCATATAGGATAGTGGATTGCTTTCAGGATATATCTGTACCTGCGTCTTCGTGAGATTTTCATCTCCGTATAGTCGTAGGGAAATGTATTCCCCAAAACTGAACTCGGTCCACATGAGCCTATAATGGGTGAGGATCGAGGAATCTACCGGTTTGGGTACCCTTACTTTAGAACCGAACCACATGTAATGAGCCTTGAGAGCCTACCCTAGGTAGAACCATGCCAAACTCTAGTGGTTACCCGAATAGGTGCTTGATTATTTCCTGTTTGCTTTGAGTTCTTTTTATACATAATACTGACTTGTTGTGTTTTGCTGTTGTTGCATGGCGTTTCATCATAAAAAGGTGTTGATTCACGTTCGGTTACTAGATAGAAAAGCTTAGCATGGAAAAGGTGTTTCTTGATAGAGTGGAGGATAATGCGGTCGTCCGAATCTGGTCCGAGAGGGTACAGTGAGAGAAAGGAGATAGTCTGATCGAGGGATATGAATCAAAGTTATTGGATTTCACCCGCATCAGTGTGACTCAGAATAACCTGCAAGAGTTAAAGGAGATATGAGACTCATGGGGTGACGAGATCAAACAGCTATTTTATTATAACTACGGTGACTTACCCTATCTATCCGATATAAAGGTGGACAAGCATTTATTCCAAGCCCTCGCTCAGTTTGGAATCTCGCCTACAGTTGCTTCACTTTTGGGAGAGTCGATTTGGTACCTACCGTGGATGAGTACATGGCCTTATTTCGTTGCCCGAGAATTAAAGCCGACAAAGCCTATTCCAAAGCTGCTAAAGTCCCGAACTTTGTAAAGAAATTAATGAATATCATGGGGATGAGTGAGCAGTGGGTTGCAGCTCAGATTAAGCAAAAGGGAGACAGCAAGTGCATTCCTTGGAAGAACTTGAGAGATCTAATTCTAGCACATCCGGATATGAAAAAGAGGGTTGACGTTTTCACTTTAAGCATCTACGGTTTGGTTGTCTTTCCCAAGGCATTAGGACATGTAGAGGAAGCAGTCTCAGACCTATTCGATAGACTTGATAAAGGAGTCACACCTGTCCCTGCGATCTTAGCCGAAACTTTCAGATCATTGAATCCTTGCCGGAGAGCGGGCGAAGGGAGGTTCATAGGATGTGCGCAGCTTTTGCTATCATGGTTCCATAGCCACTTTTGGAAGGTAAAAAAAAAGTCTCATATCGAGTTTTTTCCGAAAACTACTCTCCGTTGAAGGAATTAATGGCTACACCGAGGCGGGACGACCTTTCTGAAGAGAAATGGATAGCGATTCTCCAGAATTTACAAGTTGAAGATGTCGAATGGAGAGCTCCATGGATGATCCCTGATGAGATCTTGTATCAGTGTGGAGACTTTGACTGGGTCCCTCTACTTGGGATATGAGGAGCCGTTGGATACGCTCCACTACTCGTGATGAGGCAGTATCGATCAAGGCAGTTCATACCTGCGACGTAAGGGTTAGCTCAGTGCAAGTTTTCATACAAGGGCGATAATTATAAGAAGCGAGTTCGTCAGATATCGAATACGTGAAACCAAACCCGTAGAATGAAGGGACTCACCACAGGACCAATGACGACCCCCGAGTATGACTGGTGGTGAGGTAAAAGAATCAACGACAACATCCCAATGCCAAGTCAAGGAAACACTCGGCCAATAGAGGAGCAATTACAAGTAATCCCGTTTGAATTAGAGATCATCAAGCAAGATTTTGGGAAAAGGAGTCGGGAGTTGGGAAAGAAAATAGAGCAGTTAGAAGAGGAAAAGATGCAGTTAGGATTAGACATCGACATCCACAAGCTTGAGGCCGAGAAATTGAAGAAAGGAAAAAATAAGGCCGAAGAAGGTTTGGATAGTTTAAAGACGAATTACAAGAAGCTGCGCATGTCAATCAGAACAGCTGGTTTGGGCAAGACATCAGAGCAATGGCGGCAGGAAGTTAAGGAAGAAAAGACTAGAGCCAATCAGTGGGAGAAGAAGTTCCAAGATGCTCAAGTACGGGAGGACGCTTTGAAAAAGAGTCTGCTGGAAAGTCAAAGTGAAAAAGAGAGGTTACGAGCCCGAGTAGCAGAATTGGAAAAGTGGCTACATCAGCATCGTAGCTGTAACTTCTAATTGAGTTGAAGTCCAGTCAAAGCAAGATCGAAGAGTTGAAAGGGAAAATAAAAGAGCTTGAGACTGCATTACAAGATAGTAAGATTCGAGTTGAATTTCTTGAGGCAAACAACGACCATTGGAAAGAGTAACTCCACCGTTCTCAATGTCAAGTTAGGGACCGAGATCATGTTATGGGCGAAGCTGTGGCTCAGGTTTGAGAGGTAGCCGATCATTTACAAACATTGGCAGTTCAGGTTGATGTATTAAGTCTAAAATACGAGTCAGAATCAGATTGAGACCGGAACTTAGCTTGGCTTCTTAGGAAAGTCAAGGCTTTGGGTATTAGGGTGAAGTCGTATATGTAATTATCCGCTCTATGTAAGGAAATTTGTTTTCTAGTAAAGTTGATCTAATAGATTTGAATCAAAATCAACGCCTCTTTTTTGCATTCATCTCATTCTTTTGCATTACATTACATCATTTGCATTAAATTACATAAAAAGACCTTAATTAATTAAAATTATGACAGTTACCCTGGAAACCAACGAAAATCCACCAACTACATATCGCCATAATACCCATCGCAAAATGAAAGCAATGGATCAGAGACTAGAAAGATTAGAACAGATGCAAAGGGATATGCAAAATCAAATGCAAGAACAATTGGGTAAAATGCAACAAGACATGAGGGATCAGATGCTGGAATCCCAAAGAAACATGTGGACCAATTGGCCAGGCTGATGAATGGAGGGCCTGATAAAGGAAAGAGCCCCTTAACCAATCCTGGTGATGACAATGAAGACCTTGTCTATCCTCCAGGTTTTACCCTGACAAACATCCCACCACAACCAGATGTGAATCCACAAAAGGTATCTGTTACCATCAGACCCCAATATCAGGCTGGTGCTTCGGCACCAATGAACTTTCCAACAGGCTCGGGCTCCAATCTGGGAGATAATCCAACTAATCCTGTTGTCCCCGACCTCAATGATATAGCAGAAACAGAGAAGGTGAGAGTAGATGTGTCAAAACAACTTGAAGACCGGTGTAGATGGCTGGAAGAGAAGTTTAAGGCAATGGAGAATGCAGACTACCATAGCGGGGTTAATGCTAAGGACTTAAGCTTGGTCCTAGACCTAATACTCCCACCAAAGTTCAAGACTCCGAAGTTTGAGAAATATAATGGGACTAGCTGCCCGGAAGCTCACATTACGATGTTCTGTCGGAAGATGACAAGATACATCAATAATGATCAGCTGTTAATTCACTGCTTTCAAGACAGTTTGATCGGATCTGTGGCCAAGTGGTACAACCAGCTAAGCCGTGCTCAAATTAATTCATGGAAGGATTTGGCACAGGCTTTTATGAAACAATATGGCCATGTGACGGACATAGCACCAGACAGGATTACATTACAAAATATGGAGAAGAAGCCGAGTGAGAGCTTCAGACAGTATGCCCAGAGGTGGAGAGAGGTAGTGACACAAGTCTAGCCCTCTCTTCTAGAGAAGGAAACGACCATGTTTTTTATCAACACTCTGAAGGCTCAATTCATCAACCACATGCTGGGAAGCATTACTAAGAGCTTTTCAGACATAGTGATGTCTAGAGAGATGATAGAAAACGCAGTCAAGAGTGGAAAGATAGACGCGGGGGAAAGCACCAGGAGATCGGCCCTGAGAAAGAAGGACAACAATGTGAACAATGTGAGCACGTACAACAAGGGTTATTCAAAACCCATCACTGTAAGCCAGCCAAGGACGTTAACTACTAGCCATCAAGGCCCCCCGAGGCAGGAATCCAATACAAGGCCAAATACGGAAAGGCTCCAGTTTACGCCCATCCCAATGACATATAGGGAGCTGTACCAGAGTCTATTTGACGCACATGTGGTATCCCCATTCTACATAAAACCCATGCAACCATTGTTCCCAAAATGGTATGACACAAACGCCCAGTGTGAGTACCATGCGGGGATAACGGGGCACTCGATCGAGAACTGTACTGCGTTTAAAAAGTTGATCAAAAGATTCATCAAAATAGGGATAGTAAAGTTCGATGACCCATCAGGACCTAACGTAGCAGGAAATCCATTACCCAATCATTCTGATAAAGGGGTAAATGCAATAATCGAGAGTGGAGGCAAAAGAATCAAGGCTGACGTGGTTGAAGTAAAAACCCCACTGAGATGGGTTTGGAAACAAATGGTAAATGGAGGTTTAATCACCCAAGAATCAGGGGAAAAGCCCAAAAGAGCAAGAAAATACTACGAGTTCCATGCCGAGTAAGGTCATGACATCCAAGAATGCATTGAGTTTAGGGCCACGGAGCAAAATCTCATGGACAATAAAGAGATGGAATTTTATAAAGATATTGAAGGATTAGAAGAAGGTGAGGTCTACGCATCAGAGGAAGGATCAATAAAAAGGGTCCAAAAAGTTAATCACCCTGTGGTGATCTTCACGACCCAGAAACAATGAAGTAGGAATACAAATGGCACTGAGAATCATAATCTAGAAACCTGTATCCTTTCCTTATAAGGATAGCAAAAGGGTTCCTTGGAACTATGACTGCATCGTAACGATCCCAGAAGAGGAGAACCTAATCAACGCTTCAGAAAAGGGAAAAGATGTAGGCTTCTACACGCGTAGTGGAAAACACTACAATCTAGCGAATTCAAGAGCAGAACCAGTAAAAGGAAAGGCCTAGGCGGTGGAGTAAGAAAAAGAAAAGACGGTTAGAGTTGAATTACCCATTAACGAGCCGGTGATTGAAAAAGAGGCTAAGGAATTCTTGAAATTCCTAAAGCACAGTGAATATAGCATTGTAAAACAACTGCACAAGTAGCCGACTCATATATCGGTGTTGGCTCTACTCTTAAGCTCAGAGACGCATTGTCGCGCATTGATGAAAGTGTTAAACGAGACTTATGTCACGGGTCATATCCCTGTCAACAAGCTTGATCGTCCGGTCAGCAACATAAGTGCCAACAACTTCATCTTCTTCAATGATGATGAGATACCTCCAGGGGGTATGGGATCTACGAAGGCTCTACACATCACTACTCATTGCAAATGATATACACTGCCGGGTGTGCTAATTGATAACGGATCAGCATTGAATGTCTTGCCTTTATCCACGCTGAATAGGTTACTTGTAGATAGTTGTCACATGAAGACATGTCAAAACATGGTAAGAGTATTCGATGGTACTGAAAGGAAGGTCATGGGAAGGATCGAGATACCTCTTCAGATTGGTCCAAATATATATGAGGTGGACTTCTTGGTGATTGACATCAAGCCTTCCTACAATTGCTTGTTGGGGAGGCCTTGGATTCATTCGGTAGGGGGCAGTGCCATCATCACTACATCAAAAGTTAAAATTACTAACTGAAGGTAGATTAGTCACAATAAACGCGGAGGAAGACATCATTGCATTTGTTACCAGTGACGCCCCATACATATGGGCAGACGATGAAGCAATAGAATGTTCCTTTCAATCATTGGAATTTGTCAACTTAACCTTCGTCGTCAAAGGCAACAAGATCCCTATGCCTAAAATATCCAAATGCACAAGAATGGGCCTGCAAATGACAGTCGAGAAAGGAGCCTTACCAAGAAAAAGACTCGGGAAATGCCTTCAAGGAAAGACCGAGGTACCAATGCTAAAGGAAAAACGAGGTTGCTTTGGCTTAGGATTAAAGCCAGATGTGAAGCAAAAGAGGAAAGAGGTAGAGAAAAGCAAGAGAGAAGAAGAGCACGTTTGCGCGATGAAGAGGTCAAATGGGAGCCAATGACCTTTCCTCATTTATCTAAAACATTTGTTTCGGGAGGAACTATATACCCTGAGCAAAGGATGACAAGAAGAGAAATAGCGGAGGAAAGGTTGGGAAGTTTGAGCATTAACGCCATATCCGAGGAAGGAACTGAAGAAAGAAATTTATCTGGAATTTGCCCTTACACTCCTAGAAGTGTTCCGAACAATTGGACCATGGAAGAGATTCATGCAACCTTTAGAATTAATTTAGAGTAATGTTCAAAACACACTTGTTACTCTAAGCCTAGGAGCAATAAGAATCCTTTTGTTAAATAGGCATATGTCCAAATATCTTTATTTCAATAAAATACGTCTTTTTGTATCATTCTGAGCAAATGTTCTTTTATTTTTTTCATTCATAACCAAAATATTCTTTACATTTCATTCATAACCAATCATGCAAATAATCATTCTTAGATTCTTTTGTTTTTTGCACATTTCTTCACCCTTCTAACAGGTCCCCAGATATCAATGATATGAGTGACGCTGTTATTGAATCAGAATCTCCTTTTGAGCAAGATACGGGTATGGAGGATTCTCAGGATTTTGAAGATGACCAGGACCATAACATATCTCTTGACTTGTTAAGGGTGGTAGAGCAAGATGAGAAACAAATCCTACCTCACAAAGAGTTAGTGGAAATTGTGAGCTTAGGAGAAGGAAAAGAGTTGAAGATTGGAGTTGGCATTATCGCAGATTCAAAGTGAGATCTCATTGAGTTACTCTAAGAATTTAAGGATGTCTTCGCATGGTCATACCAGGACATGCCCGGGTTAAATACGGACATCGTGGTACATCGACTCTCCATAAAGGAGGAGTGTAGGCCAGTTCAACAGGAGCTCCGAAGGATGAGACTGGATGTTTTGTTGAAGATAAAAGAAGAGGTCATGAAACAGTTTGATGCTGGTTTCTTACAAGTGGTTAAGTACTCAGAATGGGTAGCCATTATAGTACCCATTCTTAAGAATGATGGGAAGGTGCGGATGTGTGTGGACTATAGGGATTTGAACAAGGCTAGCCCAAAAGACAACTTCCCGTTGCCTTACATTGATACCTTAGTGGATAACACGACTGGTTATTCACTTTTCTCTTTCATGGATGGCTTCTCCGGGTAAACCCATATTAAGATGCACCCTGAAGATATAAAGAAGACCACATTCATAACCATGTGAGGAACGTTTGTTATAAGGTAATGCCATTTGGACTGAAAAATGGGGGAGTAACATATCAAAGAGCCATGGTAACCCTTTTCCATGATATGATGCACAAGGAGATCGAGGTTTATGTGGACGATATGATTGCAAAATCTAGAACTGAGAAGGAGCATGTGTAGGTCTTAAGGAAATTGTTCCTAAGGTTGAGGAAATTCCAACTAAAGCTCAATCCAGCAAAATGTACCTTCGGGGCTAGGTTAGGAAAGTTGCTAGGATTTGCAGTTAGTGAAAAAGGAATTGAGATTGACCCAGATAAAGTAAATGCCATACAGGAGCTATCTCCACTGCGCACTCAAAAAGAAGTTTGAGGTTTCCTAGGAAGACTAAATTACATCGCTCGGTTCATTGCACAACTAACAGAGAAATGTGACCCTATATTTCGTCTCCTAAGGAAACACAACCCAGGTGTATGGGATGAGGAGTGCCAGAAAGCTTTTGATAAGGTCAAGCATTACTTGTCCAAAGCCCCAGTACTGATGCCACCTTGCCCAGATAAGCCACTGATATTGTATTTGGCAGTATTCGAAAATTTCATGGGATGAGTGCTAGGCCAACATGATGAGTCGGGAAGAAAAGAAAGAGCGATATACTATCTCAGCAAGAAGTTCACTAAATGTGAGACAAGATATTTGCCAATTGAGAAGCTGTGTTGTGCTTTGATTTGGACGACCCGGAGACTGAGACAGTACATGCTGTACCATACAACTTAGCTCATCTCGAAACTGGACCCTCTCAAGTACATGATGGAGTCGACTGCTCTGAATGGAAGAATGGCCCGGTGGCAGATTCTACTTTCTAAGTTTGATATAGTCTATGTAACTAGAAGGCTATAAAAGGAAGTGCAATAGCAGACTTTCTAGCCAGTAGAGCTTTAGAAGATTACGAGCCACTAAACTTTGATTTCCCGAATGAAGACCTAATATATGTTGCAATCACTGAAGAAGGTGCTCAAAAGGAGGGTCATCCTTGGAAACTAAACTTTGACGGAGCTTCAAACGCAGTGGGTAATGGAATCGAGGCAGTCCTAGTATCCCCAAACGGAGATCATTATCCTTTTACTAGCGAATTGTATTTTGATTGCACAAATAACATGGCCGAATATGAAGCATGCATCATGGGTATCCGTGCAGCCATTGAACGCAAAATCAAAGTGTTAGAAGTATATGGCGATTCTGCGTTAGTGATCTATCAGCTCAAAGGCGAATGGGAAACAAGAGATCCCAAATTGATCAATTATCGAACGCTAGTTTTGCAGTTAATTAAGGAGTTCGATGACATCATTTTCTGTTACCTCCAACGAGAAGAGAACCAGATGGCTGACGTCTTGGCCTGCCTAGCGCCACAGCCTAGGCCTGCCTTGGCCAGTGCCCCACGTCAATCGCTCCCCCACGCATCGCACGCTTCTGACACCTGCAAAAATTGAACGCAACAACAGAACAAAGAAGAAAAAGACAAAGAACAAACAGAGAAAACAAAACTAAAATAGACAAAGATGAATCTGTAACTCGGCAATAAAAGACGAAATAAATCTCTTGTACTTTTTTTTACGATCATCAGAAATCAAAGAACAGATTTTTAGGTGATTTCCGTTTTCTAGTTTTTATTTTTTATATACTACTACTGTTTATTTATTTTTCTTTTAAATTTAAAAAAACAAAAATAATAAGTAGAAGGAGAGAAAAGAAAACCTACCTGAACCCCGGGGCTGCGTCGTCAGAGTCTCCTCTCCGTCGTCGAAGTCGAATCAAAAGCGGAGGGGGTTTTTCTTCCCTTGAGTTTTTGGGGTGCCAAGGCTCGGCCTTCGAACGAGCTCTGAAACGGGGCTAAAAGCCCACCATTTTGCATCGTTGGCCACCAGATGCGGTGGTACGACGGGTGGCTGGAGGAAGCCCAATCGGTCGGGACAGAAATGGGGGGAGAGAATGCTGCTATTTTTTGTTTTTGAAGAAAGGGGGGTCTGAAATGAAAAATAAAAGGTGGAAATTTGGGCTTAAATGCACCCCCGAAATGGCAGCGTTTCAGTAGGTTCCCCCAGGCGCCAAAACAACGTAGTTTTGGGGGAACCCGAACCTGACCTGATCCTAAAGCCAGGATTCACGCGTATTCCCTCAAAAAAGGGTATTTGCGCTGCGAGTCCTCCCCCTTTATCACTCATTTGCAATTCGGCCTCAGATTTCGTTGGGTTTTCAATTTGGTCCCTTGTGCTGTCAGTTGAACACGCCCAGAGAACTAAGAGAATATTTTCCCATCTAGTCCCTGCTAGTTCCTGCGCGTTCCACTTTGATCCTTAATGGGCTTTATCCTTATTTCGAATTTATACCTTGAATGTCAGTCCGTTTTTAATTTAGTCCTCGATCTGTTTAATGGGTTTATTTATTTATTTTCTTTAAAAATCGTATTATTATTATTATTATTATTATTATTATTTATTTTAAGTTTTTTTATATACTACTTTTATTAAACTGTTTTGTTTTACATATATATAGTCATTTTAAACTTTATAAATTTTTATATACTTTTCCCTTAAAACTTTTGTGTACATTATTGATTTTTAAATTTTTTATGTTATTCATTTTAAATCATTTTCATGCTTTTATTTGTTATTTATTTTAATCTATTCTACATATTGTTCATTTAAATATTTTCTTCATATATATTTTGAAATTTTTTATACATTTAATCTATTTTTAAATTGTTTTATATATTACTGATCCCAAATTTCTTTCTTTTTTTTTTTACATTATTTATTTTGAATTCATTTATTATGATTTTAAAATTTGTTTTACATGTTATTTATTTTAATTTGCTTTACATTTTTTAAAAATTGTTATATATTATTTAATTCATGGGTCTTGGATTATCAATGTTAGTAGTTAAATGGTGTACGTTGTGAGATTATCGCCATTGCGTGTACCATGATTCGTTTATTTGCATTCTCATATCATTGTCATTCACTTATGTAATATATTATTCATGTATTATTATTCCATGCTTGTTATTACGTTTTTATTTCATGTCATCGCATTGTGAATTAAACATCAATGTACTTATCCAATATAGATCGCTTTATCTTACTTCGAACCAAATAAAGCATGACCGTTTAGTATTGTATTAGTTATTATCCAAAAAAAAAAAAATCTTCAAAAACAAAGGCAATATTTCGCGTTTCGGGAATTTGAGAAATCGTGCCCTAACTTACGGGGTTTCGGTTTTTTTGTTAAACCTAAATAGCTAAATATCCTTTTAAATTTCAAAATATCAAGTTTCGAAAAATTTAAAGGCGAACTTGTTCTCGAGGGTTCAAATGTCGTATCCTAACTTACGGGACGTGGCATTTTGTTCTCTCGGGACGAGTGGGCCCTTGAAGCTCATTTCAATTCAATCCAAGCTTTCTTAAAAAAATGAACCTTAATCAAAAGGGATCATATTTTAAAAATCATTTTGAATTTTCAATTTCTGACACTTAGACATCAATTAATCGGTTAGGTACCAATTTTGGGCGTGACTAGGGTGCTAATCCTTCCTCGCACGTAACCGGCTCCCGGACCCGTTTTCTCAAATTTCGTAGACCAAAATCATGGTTTTAATAAATCAAACGACCAAATTTTTAGGTGATCCGATCACATCTCAAAAAATCGGTGGCAACTCCCGTTTTTTCGTTTTCATTTTCAAAAGTTGACCTCGTTTTTCAAAAATGGTTTCGACAAATAACATAAACGATGGCATCGCACACATCCCATCGTGAATAAATATTAAGGTGGTATCGCACATAGCCCACCAACAAGAATAATTAAGGTGGTATCGCACACAACCCACCATAATTTATTACGGATAATATTTTACACTTACATATCTATTTCAACATTCATATTCTAACAAGTCCAATTCATTTAAATCATAAATGACCTCAATCACACAATAGCCCGATAAACAATAACATGTGTATTTAAGATACATCGTTTACACATAAACTTACCTCGGTGCAAAAAGCGTTAATTTGCGGTTTAATCCGAAACCTTGCCTTTTCCTCGGTCAAGGTTAATTCCGCGCTCTTCTTGATCTATAACAACAAATTTTCATTCATTCAATCATTTCATGATCATAATACATCATAATCTCTACTTAGGCAAAAATGACCATTTTGCCCTTGTACTTTGGCAAAAATTATGATTTTGCCCCTAGGCTCGTACATCATTTTTCATCACATTTTCTCATTAAACAAGCTTAGCTGAACATTTATTACTCTTACAACTACTCATAATTCCAATTATTTCATGCATTTATTAGACATTTTCAACCTTTGCATTGAAATCCTATTTAGGTGTTTTCATGCTAACACCTTTCACAAAAGTTGTTCCTTAACTCACTATCATTCATTTTCTTCCATAAAAACTTAGCAAACAACATAAATTCTCTCATGGAAAGTCCCTAGACTTTCAACCATATTTCAAATTAGTCCCCTCATTAGTTAGCTTAAGCTTTGGGGACTCCAAAAGTACAAAAATTCTCAATAAAAACCACTAAGATCACTTACTTGTAGAGATAAGGAGTTGCTGAAAATTTTCAAGCTCCCATGGTGTTTTTCTTTGGAAATTTCGGTGGTGAGAAGAAGGGGAAAATATGATATATTTTCTTCTTATTATTTTATCATTTTACTAGACAAATTACCACTAAAATCTCACATAATGTTTTGAAAATTTAACTCTTTGTCCCCTATGACCAGCTATTAACTTTAGAAAGGTCTATTTGCATATTAGGAACATCCAATTAAAATCTACAGCTATTAGACACCTTTTGCTTGTAAAATAATACTTTTGCATTTAATGCGATTTAGTCATTTTTCACAATTAAGCACACAACTGCTAAAATTAAAGCACCAAAATCTCTATGCAACCTTACTATCATGCTATAATTCATAAAATATTATGAAAATAATTTTCTTCAACCTCGAATTAGTGGTCCCGAAACTATTATTCCGACTAGCCCCAAAATCTGGCTGTTACAAGTGTGACGACTCTTGACAATTTAAAATGTGTTTTTATATAGTAAATGAATCTCGATGGAGCAATGGTGGATGATGTCGAGAGTAATGCACCGGCTCTTGCAGAAGGGACCGCGCCAATCGAGAGTGGGCCCGTGACACTAAATCAGGGCCGAGGGGCTAGAGAAGCCTTTCTCCGTATGATGAATGTCTTGTATTTGGAGTTTGTTCGTGCAAACCCGAACGCTCCACTTCCTCCACCCCCTCCAATTCCCCAGCCTGTCCCTACAACTCCTCAAGTAGTGGAAACTATTAGAAGAGAAAAACCTCCAGTTGACAGAATTCGCAAGCAAGGGGCTGAGGAATTTAGAGCGAATATAGATGATGACCTAGTGAGAGCAGAATTCTGGCTAGAAAATACCATTAGGGTATTCGATGAGTTGTCTTGCACACCAGAGGAGTGCATGAAGTATGTAGTGTCACTATTGCGAGACTCTGCCTACCAATGGTGGAACACCCTTATGTCGATTATACCAAGGGAAAGGGTAACATGGGAGTTTTTCCAAGAGGAATTCTGAAAGAAGTATATCAGTCAAGGATTTATCGATTAGAAAAGGAAAGAGTTCATTGAGCTAAAACAAGGCTGTATGACGGTAGCCGAGTATGAGGGTGAGTTTGTAAAGCTCAGCAAATACGCTAGGGAGTGCGTATCTTCCGAGGCCATCATGTGCAAAAGATTTGAGGACGGATTGAACGAAGACATCCGATTATTAGTTGGCATCTTAGAGTTAAGGGAGTTTGTGGTGCTTGTTGGAAGAGCTTGTAAGACCGAGGAATTGGCCAAAGAGAAAAGAAAAGATGATATTGAGTCTCGTGACTCAAAGAAAAGACAATTGGGGAAATCATTTCAGTCATCATCCAAGAAATCAAGAGAGTTCACTACTCGATCCAATGCTTCAGTTGGATTCTCGAACAAAAAGAAGAATAAGCAACACACGACGTCTAAGTCTCAGACCACTTCAATTGCGAGTGTTGGTAGTGCTCGACCAAATAAATTGGAGTGTACGTTGTATGGTAGATGACATTTCGGTGAGAGTCGAGGAAATGAAAGAGGTTGTTTCAAGTGCGGTTCACTAGACCACTTCATTCGAAACTATCCTGAGATGGACGAGAAAGACAAAAAGCAAGATGTGCGAGCAAGTAATGCTCATTCGAGAGGTAGACCACAGAAGAACCCGGGAAGTGGGGCTAGTAGTAGAGGTACGCTTAGAGATTCCACCGTGAGGTCTGAAGGCTGAGCGCCTGCAAGGACTTATGCCATTCGCACTCGTAAGGAGGTGTCACCAGATGTGATTACAGGTACTTTTTCTCTTCATGATATCTCTGTTGTTGCTTTGATTGATCCGGGGTCTAGCCATTCCTATATTTGTATGAAATTGGTGTCTAGTATGAATATGCCTGTTAAGTTAATAGAATTTGTGATAAAAATGTCTAACCCGTTAGGCAAGCACTCGTTAGTTGATCAAATATGTAGAAATTGTCCCTTGTCAATTAGAGGTCATTGTTTCCCAGCTAACCTCATGTTGTTGCTGTTTGATCAATTTGACGTGATTCTTGGTATGGATTGGTTAACTGTTCATGATGTGATAGTAAATTGTGGAAGAAAACTTATTAAACTGAAATGTGAAAGTAGGGATATTATTCGGGTTGAATCAGGTGAACCAGATAGCTTACCTGTACTGATTTTTTCTATGACTACTGAGAAATACGTGCGAAAAGGGTATGAGTCCTATCTTGCATTTGTTTTAAATACCCAAGAGTCAGAAGTAAAGATTGAGTCAGTGCCTATGGTATGCGAGTATCCAGATGTGTTTCCGGAAGAGTTACCTGGATTGCCTCCAGCTAGGGAAGTCGAGTTTGGTATTGAATTGGTCTCGGGTACGACATTTATTTTGGTTGCCCCGTATAGGATGGAACCATTGGAGTTAAAAGAGTTGAAGGTTCAACTACAAGAGTTAACAGATAACGATTTTACAAGACCGAGCTATTTTCCGTGGGGTGCTCCAGTACTTTTTATGAAAAAGAAAGACGAGTCGATGAGGTTATGTATAGACTATAGACAGCTCAACAAGGGTATAGTTAAGAACAAGTATCCTTTACCAAGGATCGACTATTTGTTTGATCAATTGAAGGAAGCCACGGTGTTTTTTAAGATAGACCCGAGGTCTGGTTATTACCAGCAGAGAGTTAAGGAACACGATGTACTGAAAACTGCATTGCGGATGAGGTATGGCCATTATGAGTTCCTCGTCATGCCCTTTGGCTTAACGAATGCCCCTGTCGTATTTATGGATTTAATGAACCGAATTTTTCGACTGTACTTGGACAAGTTTGTAGTTGTTTTTATTAATGTCATATTAATTTATTCTCGGGATGAGAGTGAGCATGCGGAGCATTTGAAAACCATTTTGTAGACTTTAAGAGATAAGCAGTTATATGCTAAGTTTAGCAAAAGTGAATTTTGGCTCCGAGAAGTCAGATTCTTGGGTCATATCGTGTCGGGTGATGGAATTAGAGTTGACCCGAGTAAGATATCGGCTATCTTTGACTGGAAACTGCCGAGGAATGTGTTAGAGGTTAGAAGCTTTTTGGGCTTAGCGGGATACTATAGACGGTTTGTTAAATGATTCTCCATGATTGCTACGCCGATGACGAGGTTGTTACAGAAAGATGTTAAGTTTGAATGGACAGAGAAGTGCCAACAGATTTTTGAGAAACTAAAAGCGTTGTTGATTGAAGCCCCAATTTTAGTGCAACTGAAATCAGGAAAGGAATTTGTGGTGTATAGTGATGCATTCTTAAATGGATAGGGTTGTGTGCTTATGCAAGAAGGCAAGGTAATAGCATATGCCTCGAGACAATTGAAGTCGCATGAGAAAAACTATCCAACTCACGACTTAGAGTTAGCCGCCATAGTGTTCGCACTGAGGATTTGGAGACACCATTTGTATAGCGAAAGATGTCGGGTATTCACCGATCATAAAAGTCTAAAGTATTTGATGACTCAAAAGGAACTGAACCTTCGCCAACGGAGATGGCTAGAACTCATAAAAGATTACGAACTGGTGATCGACTATCACCCGGGGAAGGCGAACGTGGTCGCCGATGCTTTGAGTAGGAAATCATTTTTTGCCTTGAGGGCAATGAACACTCAGTTGTTAGTAACCGACGACGGTTCGATTTTAGCGAATTTGAGAGTGAAACCAATGTTTTTGCAAGAGATCTGTAGAGCTCGGAAAAGTGATAAAGAGTTGCAAGCTAAGATAACTCAGCGTGAGACGGGTATAGAATCAAACTTTCAGATTGGTTCAGATGGCTGTTTAATGTTTCAAGACTGAATTTGTGTACCCAAAGACGATGAACTTATTCAGAAAATTTTGCATGAGGCACATAGCAGTTGTATGTCTATCCGGGTAGTGTGAAAATGTATAATGACTTGAAGAAAATGTACTGGTGGTCGAGAATGAAAATAGACATCTCAGAGTTTGTCTCTAAGTGTTTAATTTGTCAGCAAGTGAAAGCCGAACACCAAGTACCTTCGGGTTTACTTCAGCCCGTAATGGTTCCTAAATGGAAATGGGATCGTATTACCATGGATTTTGTGTCTAGGTTGTCGTTGTCGCCGAAGAAAATGATGCTGTATGGGTTGTGGTTGATAGGCTAACTAAGTTGGCTCATTTTATACCGGTGTGTATCGATTATCCACTTGAGAAATTGGCCGATCTCTATGTTTCTGAAATTGTGAGACTTCACGGAGTACCTTTATCGATCATTTTGAATAGAGATCCAAGGTTCACATCACGATTTTGAAAAAAGTTGCAAGAAGCGTTGGGGACGAAACTAAATTTTAGTACTGCTTTCCACCCGCAAACTGATGATCAATCAGAGAGAGTAATTCAGGTTCTTGAAGACATGTTGCGGTGTTGTGTCCTTGAATTCCAAGGCTGTAACAGCCTGATTTAGAGCCTAGTCAGAATAGTGGTGTGAGACCACAAAATCCGAAGTAGAAATATGTGTTTTATGATTTTTATGAGGCTTATGATGTGCCTGCATGATTGTATGAAAATTTCATAAAGAAATTTTATTAATTAGTTATCAAGTTGTCCATTAGGACTAAATTGCAAAGGTTAGAAAATATGAGACTCTAGAAGATTTAAGTTTGAAATAGAATTATAAAATTATTAGAGGTCCTTATTTAGCAATTAAACCATTATATGTTAAAATGGACAAAAATGGACATGGGAAGGAAAAATCTCAAGAAAGTGCCTTAAGGGCATTTTAGTCATTTGGTTAATTAATGAATTAAAAAGCAAAAAATAAGTCAAAATTGTGTCCATTTTCTTCAAGCCATAGCCAAAATTCTCAAGCTCACCATAGCTAGGGTTTCTTCATCTTTCAAGCTTGATAGTAAGTGCATCCTAGCCCTGTTTTTAATGTTCTTCGTGTTTTTGAAATCCTCGTAACTTAATTTAGCTATTTCTAGCTATATTTTGAGCTAGGGCTCATATTAAAATATTTACTCATGAATGACATGCATGTATTTTGATGATCTATGGAAGGATATGAAAGTTTGATGTATGATAAACATATTTTTCTAAGTAATTTTCATGAAAAAATGCATAAAAGGGACCAAATTGCAAAAGTTATGAAATTGGTCATACATAAGTGAAATAGCAGAAATTAGGGGCTGTTGTAGTTGAGAAAATGATTTGTCTAGGCTTGAAATACAAGAAAGTTGAATGAAAATCATTTTACGAGCCTTGGGGAAAAAGTGTAATTATGAGAAAGTTTAGGGGCAAAATCATAATTTTGCCAAAGTATGATTCTTGAGTCGATTTAGTCAATGTGAGTATTAAACTAGTGAAATTGTTATTATAGATCAAGAAACAGGAAGCCCGGATTGAAATCGAGGCAAGAACAACGTCGTGGACTAAATCGAACATCTACACCTATTTTGAGTACCGAGGTAAGTTTGTGTGAAATTAATGCTATATATGTTATTTTGCTTAAATTAATTATTATTTTGAGAAATACATATCATTTCCATGAAAATTGATGAATAATGTTTTAATGAGAAAAATGATGAGAATATTCTACATGAAGTCTCGGTTCAAGTTTCGGAATAACGAGGATACCTATGTCACAACATGAGCTAAGGAAGGTCCCGTATAAGACCATGTCTGGGACACGGCATCGACACCGAATGTAGGTCCCGTATAAGACCATATCTAGGATATGGCATCGGCACCGAATGTAGATACCGTATAAGACCATGTCTGGGACATGACATCGACATCGAATAAGGAAGGTCTAGTGTAAGACCATGTCTGGGACATGGCTTCGACACCAAAGGAGGACCTCGTGTAAGACCATGTCTGCGACATGCCATCGACATCCAGAAACGATCTCGTATAAGACCATGTCTGGGACATGCCATCGACATCAAGTTAAGAGATCCCATGTAAGACCATATCTGGGATATGGCATTGGCATCATGATATATGTATAGTGAGATTGGGTATCCTCCGATATTCCGATTAGTTCATGGGCAAAAGAGCTAAGTATGTAAAAATGGTATAAAGCCAACTTAGACAATGATGACAATGATTTCCATTTATGTTAAGGATAATGATGATTTAAGTTTATGCTCAAGTTAGCACAAGTGCTAAATTATGTGCCTAAGTGATACAAGTACCATGAGGAAACAAAATACAAGTTATGAAACCATAATGTATTATGTGAAGGGTAAAAGTAAGTATGAGTAAGTGTGCCTAAGCACTTAAGATTTATGTTGCTATTGTTCCATGAGATGAATAGATTTTACCATGAGCATTTATGTTGCTACCTTAATTCATGAAAACTTACTAAGTTATATGCTTACTCCTCTCTTTTCCTTTCTCCTTGTAGTATCGCCAAGCTAGCTCGGGTATCGTAGAATGTCGAAGCTCGGATCACACTATCAATCATTCTTTTGGTATAGTGAAGTTAATTTATTTTGAGTATGGCATGTATAGGAACTTGGTCATTTTGTGATATGTCGTATTTGAAAGCCAAAGTGTTGGCTACTAAAGTTATGCACTCATTTTGTTAAAAGGCCATTGGGAATTGGCCAATATATGTCAAGTTTCATGTTTTAATGATGATGAGTTTTTATGAAGTGAGAGTTCATGCAAAGGATAGAGTGAAATGTATGATTGATAGTGATTTTTCATAGTATATTATTGCTATGTTAAGTGTTACTTGTGTTGGAATAAGTGTGTTTATGTTTTAGGGTGGCAAGTGGCTTGGAAAATAGCCTTATAATTGTCCACACGGGTAGACACATAGGCGTGTGTCTATGCCGTGTGTGACACACGGTCAACCCCATGGGTGTGTTAATAGGCCGTGTGTATCCTACATCAAATTGCGAGAATTTGATTCGTCATACGGGCCAGCGCACGGGTGTGTGCCTAGGCCGTATGCCCCTTAATAGTTGCTGACGTCATAAACATAATACCCAGGTTTTCACACACGGGTGAGGACACGGGCGTGTCTAGGCCGTGTGAGGGACACGGGCCATTGACACCGTCATGTGTCCGGCCGTGTGAAAACCCCTATAGGTTCGAAATGAAAAAAAAGTTCCACACGGGCTAGGGACATGGGCGTGTGTAACCACACGGCCTACCCACATGGTCGTGTCCCATTTCACATGGGCTTGTGGCCCCTGTTTAGGCAAAATTTTTCCAAGTGATCAAAAGTTTCTGATTTAATTCCGAAACCTTCTAGACTATGGTTAAGGCCTCGTACTCAATTTCAGAGTCGAAGAAGGGAAAGGGTTGTTACATTTAATGGTATCAGAGTTACGGTTTAGTCGATTCTCAGACTAACGTAGCGTATGCATGAGTCTAGCTATCCATGCCATACACATGAGTATTTACATCACGATAGTGTGATGACTCCTGACGAATTAAATTGTGTTTTCATATAGAAAATGGATCCCGATAGAGCTTTGGCGGATGATGTAGAAAGTAACGCGCTGGCTCCCGCTGAAGGGATAGTGCCAAATGAAAATGAGAATAGGCCTACGATCGTGAGCTAGAGAGGAGGAGACGAGGCTAGGGAAGCCTTTCTCCACATGATGAATGCATGGTATACACAAACCCGAATGCACAAATCCCTCCACCCCTGCTTATTCCTCAACCTACCCTAGTAGCTCCCTAAGTGGTTGAAGTGGTAAGAAGAGAAAAGCCTCCGGTTGACAGAATCCGAAAATAAGGGGCCAAAAAATTTCGGGCCAGTAAAGATGATGATCAGGAGAAAGTAGAATTTTGGCTTGAAAATACCATCAGGGTATTTGATGAGTTATCTTGCACAGCTGAAGAGTGCATGAAGTGTGTGGTGTCTCTTTTAAGAGATTCAGCTTATCAGTGGTGGAACACCCTTGTATCGATTGTACCAAGGGAAAAGATCACATGGGAGTTTGTCCTAGAAGAATTTTGGAAGAAGTACTTAAGCCAAAGATTTATTGATTAGAAAAGAAATGAATTCCTTGAACCGAAACAAGGTAAGATGACTGTAACTGAATATGAGCGTGAGTTTGTGAGGCTCAGCAAATATGCTTGGGAGTGTGTATCCACTGAAGCTATTATGTGTAAACGATTTGAGGACAGACTAAATGAAGATATCCGATTATTTGTTGGTGTCCTTGAATTAAAGGAATTTGTTGTGCTAGTGGATCGGGCTTGTAAAGCTGCGGAGTTAGTTAAAGAGAAAAGAAAAACGGAAATAGAGTCTCGTGACTCAAGAAAGAGACAACTGAGCAAGTCTTTTCAATCCTCCTCTAAGAAGTCAAGAGATTTCACTACTCGATCAGCTACTCCGGCTGGGTTTTCAAACAGAAGTAAGAGTAAACAGTACTCGGGGATCAAGGCTCAAACTACTTCAGTTGCAAGCGTTGGGAACACTCGACCTAACCGACCAGAATGCCCACAGTGTGGCAGACGTCACCCCGGTGAGTGCTGAGCACATGAAAGATCCTGTTTTAAGTGTGGTTCCCAAGATCATTTTATTAGAAAATGCCCTGAGATGGTTAAGAAAGAGAAAATTCAAAGTGTTAGATCGGGAAGTACTTCTAAAGGGAGACAACGGAGAAACCCGGAAAGTGGAACGAGTAGTAAGAATACACCCAGAGAGCAGGCTGCGAGATCTGAGGGTAGAGCGCCTGCGAGGACTTATGCCATTCGTGCTTGCGAAGAGGCATCATTCCCTCATGTAATTACGGGTACATTTTTCTCAATGATACTAATGTTGTTGCTTTAATTGATCCGAGGTCTACCCATTCATACATTTGTATGAAATTAGTATCTAGTATGAGTAGGCCTGTAGAGTCCACAAAATTTGTGATAAAAGTATCCAATCCCTTAGGCAAATGTGTATTAGTTGCTAAGGTATGCAAAGATTGCCCATTGATGATTAAAGGTCATTATTTTAAGGCAAATCTCATGTTATTGCCATTTGATGAATTCGATATAATTCTTGGCATGGACTGGTTAACCACTCATGATGTGATAGCAAATTGTGGAAAGAAATACATTGAGTTGAGATGTGAAAGTGGGGATACTCTTCGTGTTGAATCAGATGAACGAGACAGATCACCTGTAGTGATCTCTCATATGTCTGCTCAAAGGTATGTAAGAAAAGGGTATGAAGCATATCTTGCTTTTGTGATGAATACCAAAGAAACTGAGTTAAAGATTGAATCAGTACCGATAGTATGTGAGTATCCAGATGTTTTCCCCGAAAAGTTGCCAGGGTTACCTCCGGTTAGAGAGGTTGAATTTGGCATTGAGTTAGCTCCCGGTACTGCACCTATATCGATTACTCCTTACAGAATGGCTCTAACTGAGTTAAAGGAATTGAAGGCACAGTTGCAAGAGTTGACGGATATAGGTTTTGCTAGGCCTAGTTATTCACCGTGGGGTGCTCTAGTATTATTTGTGAAAAAGAAAGATGGATCCATGAGATTGTGTATAGATTATCGACAGCTTAATAAGGTAACCGTGAAAAACAAGTACCCTTTGCCAAGGATTAATGATTTGTTCGATCAATTGAAGGGAGCCACTGTGTTTTCCAAGATAGACTTGAGGTCGGGGTATCACCAGTTGAGAGTAAAAGACTCAGATGTGCCGAAGACTGCATTTTCGACGAGGTACGTGCACTATGAATTTTTAATCATGCCTTTTGGCTTAACAAATGCCCCTGATGTGTTTATGATTTAATGAATCGTATATTTTGGCCATATTTGGATAAGTTTGTTGTGGTTTTAATTGATGACATACTAATATATTCTCGTGATGAGCATGAGCATACCGAGCATTTGAGGATGATTTTATAGATTTTGCGAGATAATCAGTTGTATGCCAAGTTTAGCAAAAGTGAGTTTTGGCTCAGAGGGGTTGGATTTTTGGGGCATATTGTCTCGGGAGAAGGAATCCGAGTCAACCCAAGTAAGATTTTAGCTATTGTTGATTGGAAACCGCCGAAAAATGTATCTGAGGTTAGAAGTTTTCTAGGCCTAACTGGCTATTACCGACGGTTTGTCAAGGGATTTTCCATGATAGCTACACCGATGACAAGGTTATTACAAAAAGATGTAAAGTTTGAGTGGACAGAGAAGTGCCAACAGAGTTTCGAGAAACTAAAGGCATTGTTGACAGAGGCTTCTGTTCTAGTGCAACCTGAACCGAGAAAAGAATTTGTGATCTACAGTGATGCATCCTTGAATGGATTGGGCTGTGTACTTATGCAAGAAGGCAAGGTGATAGCATATGCCAATAGACAATTAAAGCCACACGAGAAAAATTACTCGATGCATGATTTAGAGTTGGCTGCCATTGTGTTTGCATTAAAGATATGGAGACATCATTTGTATAGTGAGAAATGTCGGATATTCACCGTTCATAAGAGCCTAAAGTACTTGATGACTTAGAAGGAATTGAATTTAACGCAGCGGAGATGGTTAGATCTGATAAAGAATTATGAGTTAGTCATTGATTACCACCTGGGAAAGGCGAATGTAGTCGCCGATGCTTTGAGTAGAAAATCCCTATTTACTTTGAGGGCCATGAATACACAAGTGACTTTGTCAGATGATGGTTCCATTCTAGCTGAGTTGAGGGCTAAGCCGGTGTTTCTTCAAGAGATTTACGAAGCTCAGAAAGATGACAGTGACTTGCAAGCCAAAAGATTTCAGTGCGAGTCGGGTATTGAGTCTGACTTTCGGATCAATTCTGATGGATATCTGATGTTCAAAGACAGAATTTGTGTACCGAGAAATGATGAGCTTATTCGAAATATTTTACACGAGGCACATAGTGGATGCCTATCCACACATCCTTGCAGCACGAAAATGTATAATGACTTGAAGAAATGGTATTGGTGGCCGAGTATGAAGAAAGATATTTCTGAGTTTGTATCAAGATGCTTGATTTGTCAGCAAGTAAAGGCCAAACATCAAGTTCCTCCGGGTTTGCTTCAACCTATTATGGTTCCCGAGTGGAAATGGGACTGTGTTACTATGGATTTTGTAACAAGCCTACCGTTGACACCGAGCAAGAAATATGCCGTATGGGTTGTGGTAGATAGACTTACGAAGTTGGCCCATTTCATACCTGTACGTGTTGACTAGTCACTTGATAAGTTAGCAAACTTCTATGTTTTCGAGATTGTAAGGCTTCATGGAGTGCCTTTGTTGATTATATCGGATAGAGATCCGAGATTCACATCTCGGTTTTGGAAAAAGTTGCAAGAGGCTTTAGGCACAAAGTTGAGTTTTAGTACGGCTTTTCACCCCTAAACCAACGGACAGTCAGAGAGATTAATACAGATACTTGAGGATATGCTCAGGTGTTGTGTTCTTGAGTTTCAGGGCAGCTGGGAAAAGTACCTACCATTGGTAGAGTTTGCTTATAATAATAGTTTTCAGTCGAGCTTGAAAATGGCGCCATATGAGGCTTTATATGGGTGTAAGTGTCGAACGCCTTTATATTGGACTGAACTCAAGGAAAATTAGATTCACGGGGTCGATCTGGTTAGAGAAACCAAAAAGAAAGTAAGGGTGATTCGAGATTGTTTAAAAGCTACTTTCGATAGACAAAAATCTTACTCGGACTTGAAACGAAAAGAGATCGAGTTTCACTATGGAAGTGTCACCATGGAAGAAAGTTCTTAGATTTGGTTGGAAAGGCAAATTGAGTCCGTGTTTTATCGGACCATATGAGCTCACTTAGAGGATAGAGCCAGTAGCCTATCAATTGGCTTTTCCACCTGAATTGGAAAAGATTCATGATGTGTTTCACGTGTCTAAGTTGCGACGCTACCGATCAGACCCTTCGCATGTGATTACATCAACAGAGGTTGAGATTCAACCTGATATGACCTATGGTGAAGAACCGATTAAGATTCTAGCATGGGGAGTCAAACAGTTAAGGAATAAAAGTATAGCTCTTGTGAAAGTATTATGGAAAAGACATGGGGTAGAAGAGGTTACATGGGAGCCCGAGGAAGCTATGAGGAACCAATACCCAAATCTTTTTGCTGGTAAGATTTTTGGGGATGAAAATCTCTAAAGGGAGAGATTTGTAAATGCCCGATTTAGGGCCTAGCCAGAATAGTAGTGCGAGACCACAAAATCCGAAGTAGAAATATGTGTTTTATGATTTTTATGAGGCTTATGATGTGCTTGCATGATTGTGTGAAAATTTCATAAAGAAATTTTATTAATTAGTGATTAAGTTGTCCATTAGGACTAAATTGCAAAGGTTAGAAAATATGAGACTCTAGAAGGTTTAAGTATGAAATAGAATTATAAAAATTATTAGAGGTCCTTATTTAGCAATTAAACCATTATATGTTAAGATGGACATAAATGGAGATGGGAAGGAAAAATCTCAAGAAAGGGAAGGGCATTTTAGTCATTTGGTTAATTAATGAATTAAAAGGCGAAAAATAAGTCAAAATTGTGTCCATTTTCTTCAAGCCATAGCCAAAATTCTCAAGCTCACCATAGCTAGGGTTTCTTCATCTTTCAAGCTTGATAGTAAGTGCATCCTAGCCCTGTTTTTAATGTTCTTCGTATTTTTGAAATCCTCGTAACTTGATTTAGCTATTTCTAGCTATATTTTGAGTCAGGGTTCATATTAAAAAAATTACGCATGTATGAAATGCATTTATTTTGATGATTTATGGAAGGATATGAAAGTTTGATGTATGATAAACATCTTTTTCTAAGTAAATTTCATGAAAAAATGCATAAAAGGGACCAAATTGCAAAAGTTATGAAATTGGTCATACATAAGTGAAATAGCGGAAATTAGGGGCTGTTGTAGTTGAGAAAATGATTTGGCCAGGCTTGAAATACAAGAAAGTTGAATGAAAATCATTTTACGAGCCTAGGGGCAAAAGTGTAATTATGAGAAAGTTTAGGGGTAAAATCATAATTTTTCCAAAGTATGATTCATGAGTCGATTTAGTCAGTGTGAGTATTAAACAAGTGAAATTGTTATTATAGATCAAGAAACACGAAGCCTGAATCGAAACTAAGGCAAGAACAAAGTCGTGGACTAAATCGAACCTCTACACCTATTTTGAGTACCGAGGTAAGTTTGTGTGAAATTAATGCTACATATTTTATTGTGCTTAAATTAATTATTATTTTGAGAAATACATATCATTTCCATGAAAATTGATAAATAATGTTTTGATGAGAAAAATGATGAGAATATTCTACATGAAGTCCCGGTTGAAGTTTTGGAATAACGAGGATACCTATGTCACAACATGAGATAAGGAAGGTCCCGTATAAGACCATGTCTAGGACATGGCATTGGGAACGAATGTAGGTCCCGTATAAGACCATATCTGGGATATGGCATCGGCACCGAATGTAGATCCCATATAAGACCATGTATGGGACATGGCATCGACATCGAATAAGGAAGGTCCCGTGTAAGACCATGTCTGGGACATGGCATCGGCATCGAATAAGGAAGGTCCCGTGTAAGTCCATGTCTGGGACATGGCATCGACATCCAAAAACGATCTCGTATAAGACCATGTTTGATACATGGCATGGATATCGAGTTAAGAGATCCCGTGTAAGACCATATTTGGGATATGGCATCGGCATCAAGAGGTGATCCCATGTAAGACCATATCTGGGATATGGCATTTGCATCGTGATATATGTATGATGAGATTGGGTATCCTTCGACATTCCGAATAGTTTATGGGCAAAAGAGCTAAGCATGTAAAAATGGTATAAAGCCAACTTAGACAAGGATGACAATGAGGTCCATTTATGTTAAGGATAATGATGATTTAAGTTTATGCTCAAGTTAGCATAAGTGCTAAATTATGTGCCTAAGTGATACAAGTACCATGAGAAAACAAAATACAAGTTATGAAACCATAATGCATTATGTGAAGGGTAAGAGTAAGTATGAGTAAGTGTGCCTAAGCACTTAAGACTTATGTTGCTATTGTTCCATGAGATGAATGGATTTTACCATGAGCATTTATGTTGCTACCTTAATTCATGCAAACTTACTAAGTTATATGCTTACTCCTCTCTTTTCCTTTTTCCTTGTAGTATCACCAAGCTAGCTCGGGTATCGTAGAACGTCGAAGCTCGGATCACACTATCAATCATTCTTTTGGTATAGTGAAGTTAATTTATTTTGAGTATGGCATGTATAGGAACTTGGTCATTTTGTGATATGTCGTATTTGAAAGCCAAAGTGTTGGCTAGTAAGGTTATGCACTCATTTTGTTAAAGGGCCATTGGGAATTGGCCAATATATGTCAAGTTTCATGTTTTAATGATGATGAGTTTTTATGAAGTGAGAGTTCATGCAAAGGATAGAGCGAAATGTATGATTGATAGTGATTTTTCATAGTATATTATTGCTATGTTAAGTGTTACTTGTGTTGGAATAAGTGTGTTTATGTTTTAGGGTAGCAAGTGGCTAGGAAAATAGCCTTATAATTGTCCACACGGGTAGACACACGGGCCTGTGTCTAGGCCGTGTGCATGGTCAACCCCATGGGTGTGTTAATAGGCCTTGTGTCCCCTGTATCAAATTGTGAGAATTTGATTCGTCACACGGGCCAGAGCACGGGCGTGTGCCTAGGCCGTGTTCCCCTTAAGAGTTGCTGACGTCATAATACCCAGGTTTTTTCACACGGGTGAGGACACGGGCGTGTCTAGGTCGTCTGAGGGACACGGTCCATTGACACGGGTATGTGTCCGGTCCTGTTGAAACCCATGTAGGTTCGAAATAAAAAAATAAGTTTCTCACGAGCTAGGGACATGGGCGTGTGTGACCACACGGCCTGCTGATCGTGTATGTAAGAGTCTTAAAAATTTATAAAAAGAATGATCGAGCCTCGAAACTAACCGTGACAATGATTTAGGCAAGTGCACCTATCGAATAGTAGTATAACTGTGGCAAGACCGGATTGTCGAACCCAAAGGAACCAAAAGTACTAATACTAACTTTCTTTTTATTATTTAGCCTAAGAATTAAAGGAATTTGTTATCTAATCTAAAATTAACTAACTACTAAGCTAAGGATGCGAAGACAAAGAGAAGGAATTGGGGAAATACTTGTGGGAAAAACCAATTGATTAAGACAATACCCGAGGAAGAATCCACCTAGACTTCACTTGTTATCTAACTCTGAACTAGACGATTTATTCACTTGACTTGATCCGTAGGATTCCCTAATTTAAATTAATACCTCTTTCGAGGCTACTAACGTCTAACCGTAGGTTGCTTAATTGAAATCTCTTTCTAATTAAAACCACTAGAATTGCATTATCTCGATATATGGACTCCTATATTAGGTTTAACCCCAATCCGGCAGATTTTTGTCATCCTATTTCTAGGGTTGCGATCAACTCCGCTTAACTATGCTAGATCTACTCCTAAACAGGGAGTTTTGCTCCATTGCCTAAGCACATCAATACTTGAATCAATATCCTGAAATATCAAAGCAATAATTAAGAACACATAGTTAAGAAAAAATAAAGTATTTATCATATAGTTCAGAAAACAATAACAAGATCTGTCTTAGGTTTCATCCCCCTCAGGTATCTGAGGGTTTAGTTCATAATCATAAAAGAATATATCTCAGAAGAAAATATGAAACAAAACATAAGAAAACCCTAAAACCCCTTGAAGGAATTGAAGGAGAGATCCTCCGTCTTGAGTATAACTCCGGCTTCTTGAGATGAATCAACTGGCTTTCTTTGAGTGAATCCTACAATTCTGGCCTCTCTTGCTCGGCTCCTTTGCCTAGCTGGACGCCCCTTGAAGGTTGGCCTCTAGGGTGTTTATATAGGCTTTTGGAATGGCTTTCTTCGCCTCTAAGTACCCTGATCCGAGTGAAACTCTTCTTTATCACGTCAGGGACACGCCCATGGCACATGCCCGTGTGAATCGTGGCTAGTCCGTGTTCGAGTCTATTAATGAGGCACGATCGTGTGGTCTTGGGCCCAGGCTGTGTCGATTTCGTGCTTTGGCCCATTTGCTCCGTTTTAAGCCCGTTTCTCGTTCTTTTCATCCTCCGGTGCTCTCCTAAGTATAAAACATGAATATAAAGGATTAAGAGCACCAAATTCCACAATTCAAGGCTTAAATCATCCAAAAGTATGCTAAATGTGGGATTAAAATATGTTCATATTACGGTTTATCAAATAACCCCCACACTTAAGCTTTTGCTTGCCCTCAAGCAAAATTCTCAACTCACAATTAAAATGAACTTCCTTGATCCATAATATTCATCAATAATGTTCCATCATAATTCAAAGATAATCCATACATTGATAATTGAAGTATAGGGTCTTAAAGATTCAAACAAGCAAAGTCATGGTTTTTGTAGCACGAAAACATAGGTGTTTTCCCTTTACCTAAATAATTACCCTTAATTCAAAATTGACAAGAGTTGACATCCTCACTAAAGATTCACTCGAATCACTCGAAGTGTTTAAGGTTCGAAATTAAGCATGCAAAAGTCGAACATGAAAAGTTAATCTCATTGGCTTGCCTGAAAATCAAATCTTCACCACTGTAAAATGAGATGATACACAAATCAAAAGGTCTTTAAAAAGGGTTATAATGGGGGTCGGGTTAAAGGTGTGGATAAAGGCTAAATTAGAGGGTAAGAATCGAGATTGAATTGACAATTTACCTAACTAGAAAAATGAATTAATCCTAAATAATTACATCAACTAAAAACTTGTAATACTAATAACATGAGCTTCTTCTCAAGATGTGGAATTTAAACGTATAAGCTCAATTACATAGAGCTGATATTAAATATACTTCTTTTCTTTTAAGAACAAATCATTACAATAATAAGAAAGAACTTTAACAACTGAAATATAGAACATAGTTAGGAAACTGTTCAAAATCAAATCTCGACAAAAAAGGAGTCAAGGAATGGTGGTAACAAATACAAGATGGGTTTTGGGTAATATTAGTGGGTGAGTCAATAAAAGGGTTGTTGGGATCAAAGGGGTTCACTAAGGGTTAACTGTGAGGGTAAGCTTTTTAGTGGAGTGAATGGATTAAATCCTAAGTGCCTTTACCATCTTTGTATATCATATCAATAATGTGGTCTTGACATGTATAATCAAATCAAGTTCTATAATAACAAATCAATGTTGACACACTCATAATCAAAAAGTGAGCACGAAAGAATGTATGCTCTAAAAGGCTCAAAATCTCACAAAAATTGTGGGGTTTTGATATCAACCTTGTAAATTTGAAACTTCAAGGTAATAATTAGATTCAGGTAGACAACCTAACAAAATTTTAATTTTTGAAAATAGACTCATCATGCCTGATTCTCTAGTCTCCTAAAGTTTAAATCATCACTGCACAATTATCAATGCCTTAATCCAAAACATATCAATAAAAATTATAAATCAGAAGAAATTTTGTTCTAGTTGTAATATGAGAAAATTTCTTACGAACAAGACATGATTCAGGGATTTTCAAATAGTATTATAGTTAACCCCCTCACACTTAAGATGTACATTGTCCTCAATGTACAAAGATAGATAATAGCAAAATAGTAATAAAATCATAAGATAGGGAGAGAATTGAAACTTAGTAAATTTTGGATGGAGTCAATGAAAAGGAACCGAATAGGAATTGGTAGAGGTGAACTTAGGGGAGCGACTCGAACCGTTTGAAATTGAGTCCTCAAAGCAACCGTCCTGATTTTATTGTATCCTAAGCTATATCTAAATGGCATGAATAATAAGAAGAAAATAATAAAGAAAGTAAAAATAAAATAAAAATAAGAATAAAAGTAAAAAAAATGGAAAATGAATATGCGTTTAAAAAGAAAGGGTAAAGCGGACGAAGACTTTGGGGGGAGGGGGGAAGTGAACAGGAGAAGGGGATTTCAAATAGAGGAACAATCCATGCCCATGCCCTGGGCGTTTTATGTCACATGGCCGAATCGTACGGCTGTGTTGACCTTCATGCAATTATCCCATGCCCATATAAAGGGTTCGTACACTCGTGTTGCTTAATCAGTGTCGTCCACGGCTTATACGCACAGGCGTGTCGCACGCCAGTGTTCTTTAGTCAGTTTCGACCACGGCCGCATCGCACGGCCATGGCATTTTATTGCAGCCTGTGTTTTGGGAAATTTTTGTCCTTGATTCACACGGTCTCTACCACACTGGTGTGCAAATTCGTGGTGTCCACACGGTCACGGCCATGCCCGTGTGCAAGGCCGTGTGGTAGGAAAACCTATGCCTAAAAATTTTGGTTAGTTTTTAGTTAGATGCTAAAATTCGAAAATATGGACGTTAGTGGGGTTAGTGCTCGGGTTGCCTCCCGAGAAGCGCTCGTTTAAAGTCTTGAGCTAGACTTACCTATTATTCGTATGGCCATGGTGGTTCATGGAGTCGAAACTCCTTTTTCTTACTATCAATTCTATCAACATATGGTTGGAGTCGGGTAATATTTACCTCAAAAGTGCCGAAATTAGAATGTGTTACCTCGACCGTTCCGTATGGAAAGACCTTACGTGCCGTAAAAGGAGTCCCACCGTTTGTATTAAGCTCTGAAGCGGCTATTCGAGTTGCATCTGACAGTACACGAAATGTGAGCTCACGTGGTAGTTTATTTCGTAGAATTGCTGGGCACACTGCATTTAGCTCCACTTGTGACGTATCTTCTAACTTCAATTCGTTTGTCAAAAACTCTTTTAAAAAGTTTCTTAAATCTGACATCTACAAAAGAGCTTCAAGAAACGACAAGTTAATATGTAATTTCTTTGGAAGTTTAAGAAATTTATCGAATTGTTCCTCTGTGTGGTCTTTCTTTATCGCATTTGGGTACGGCACACGTGTTTGGTACTCTGTAATTACCGGGTTTGGTTTATCATGGTTACCTTCTTCTACCACATTCTCTTGCTTCAATTTTGGTTCATCTAACCCTTCACTATCATGAGCAGTTATTGCTTGAGGTTGCTCTCTTGGGTTAGTTTCGGTGTTGCTAGGCAAGATACCTTGTGGTCTTTCTGAGATCAGCTTAGCAAGCTAACCTAATTGATTCTCGAGCTCTTGAATCAACGCTTGCTAATTTTTAAGCACTGTTTCGGTGTTTTAGAAGCGTGTTTCTGACACCGAGATAAATTTCGTTAGCATCTCCTCAAGGTTTAGCTTCTTTTCCTGCTGGTGAGGTGGTTGTTGAAAGCCTGGAGGAAGTTGCGGTCTTTGATTACCTTGACCACCCCACGAGAAATTGAGATGGTACCTCCAACATGCTTTGTAAGTGTTACTGTAAAGATTATTTTGAGGTCTAAAATAGTTACCCATATAGTTGACTTGTTCGTTCTCTGTGCTAGGGTTGTAGAATAGATATTCTGTGTTGTTCACCCCTCTTCCATCTGTATCGTACTGTATTACCGGATGTACCTGCATAGAGCCATACCAACCATCAAATTTTTTATTTAAAAGCTCTACCTGGTTAGATAACATGGTGACCACGTTAAGGTTGAAAACATCGGCTGCTTTAGTAGGCTTTTTCCTCATGACTTGCCACTGATAATTATTCAGTGACATCTCTTCGGTTTCTGTGAGCGGCATGTTCTATTTCGCTGTCAAAAATCAAGGGTCCTGACGGGTTCCTTCTAGTTTTAAACTAGAGGTACCTGCTAGGAACAAAAAGAAGGAAAATTAGCAAAGTTAAAAGCAAAATAAAAATAAATTGCAAAAATAAAATATGGCTAAAATAATAAAAATTAAGCGTTCTTAATATTTTAGTTCCCCGGCAACGGTGCGAACAGCTTGATCATGTATGTCAAAGTCTTAAAAATTTATAAAAAGAATGATCGAGCTTAGAAACTAACTGTGACAACGATTGAGGCAAGTGCACCTATCGAACAGTAGTATAGCTATGGCAAGACCGGATTGTCGAACCCAGAGGAACCAAAAGTACTAATACTAACTTTCTTTTTATTTTTAGCCTAAGAATTAAAGGAATTTGTTATCTAATATAAAATTAACTAACTACTAAGATAAGGATGCGAAGACAAAGAGAAGGAATTGGGGAAATACTTGTGGGAAAAACCAATTGATTAAGACAATACCCGAGGAAGAATCCACCTAGACTTCACTTGTTATCTAACTCTGAACTAGACGATTTATTCACTTGACTTGATCCGTAAGATTCCCTAATTTATATTAATACCTCTTTCGAGGCTACTAACGTCTAACCCTAGGTTGATTAATTGAAATCTCTTTCTAATTAAAACCCCTAGAATTGCATTAACTCGATTTATGGACTCCTATATTAGGTTTGACCCTAATCCAGTAGATTTTCGTCATTTTATTTCTAGGGTTGCAATCAACTTCGCTTAACTATGCTAGATCTACTCCTAAACAGGGAGTTTTGCTCCACTGCCTAAGCACATCAATACTTGAATCAATATCCTGAAATATCAAAGCAATAATTAAGAACACATAGTTAAGAACAAGTCAAGTATTTATCATATAGTTCAGAAAACAATAACAAGATCCGTCTTAGGTTTCATCCCCATCAGGTATCTGAGGGTTTAGTTCATAATCATAAAAGAATACATCTCAGAAGAAACTATGAAACAAAACATAAGAAAACCCTAAAACCCCTTGAAGGAATTGAAGGAGAGATCCTCCGTTTTGAGTATAACTCTGGCTTCTTGAGATGAATCAACTGGCTTTCTTCGAGTGAATCCTACAATTCTAGCCTCTCTTGCTCGGCTTGTAACATCCTAAATTTATGGGCCTATGCATTTAGTGTAGGGATAAGTTTAATAGGTTAATTTAAGTGATAGGGGTCCAAATTGGGCTCAGGACTAGGCAAAGGCCTTGATTAAATTATTAGATTGGGCATTAAAGAGTTAAAAGGTGGTAATTATGTTTAAAATGCCAACATGGGCTTATGGCCCAACAATAAGTGGCACTGTAAGGGAATTAGAAGTGACGCCACACACAAGGGATTTAGTGGCCCAAAATTTAAGTTTAATGAAGCCCAAATCTTTTAATTTAAGTGAGTTAAATTTTGGCAATTAGGTTTAATGAGGTGGACGGTTACAAGGCTTAAAAATAGGAGATTTATATGGATTTAATAATTGATAATTTAGAAGATAAAAAGGAGAAAAGATAGGAGCCTATCTGCAAGGAAGGTGATGGCCAAAAATCCACCACCTAGAAGAGTAAGGAATTCGGCTGGGTGCCGAATCCCTTTCATTTAGCTTGAATTTTAATTAATTAGGAAGGGCGTTTTCGGTTTTATACAGGAGGTGTCAAAATTCCTATAAATAGGGGGGTTAGCTCCTTGATTTTGACATTTAGAAACCCTAATTCTCTTTTTCCTTGTGCCGAAAATCCCTAGCCTCTTCCTCTCCAATTTCTTTTCTTTAAATTCTTCAAAAGCCGAAACTTCTTTTCCATTCTTTTTCCCCTTTGAGCCGATTTCTCTTTAAAAGTCGAAAACTCTAGAGTTTTTCTTTATTCATCCCATTTAAGAATTAGTTCTATTTATTCCGGCATTTAAAACTTCCTTTGGCATTGCCGAATCCTCTCTCTAGTGCTAGCCGAACCTCCTGTGCTAAGGAAGCTTGGTCAACTAGATCTAAAAGCCGAAAATAGCTAGTCTCCAATTTCGGGATGTTAAGGAGAGGCCCTATTTTCACATCTTTCCGGCTTTTTGAGCAAAGTTGTAGATCGGTTTAGCAAGGGTATCGACATTAACCAGGTGTGTAGATCTCTAACACACTACTAATAAACCTGTATGTATGTTTATTTATATATGTTATGGGCTAAAAAGCTGGAATGAGGCTGTATAGACAGTCGAATGGAACCCTAAAAGGGTTAGGCAAAGATGCCAGGTACGTAAACATAGAACTCCCTATGTGTATCGAAAAATATATATGTCTACATGATGATTTCTTTATGTGTGTATGCATGGGTTGGGATATTGATATGATGAAGGGGAAGTGCATGATAGGTCACGCAGTGATCGGTGGTAGAAATCCCACAAATACAAATACTAGGTCAGATTGTGATCGGTGGCTATGCCACGTTTAATGATTCCTGAAAAATAGGAATAGGCAGTTCGACTGTCGTTATGGTGTGTAGCAGACGGAGGGTTGATTGTAGAAATCCCCACGGTGTGATGGTTGGTACGGGTTGGTGTGTAGAGGATGGAACCCTAGGATGGGATGGGTTATTAATCATTTATTACTTTGATGTATGATTATGATTGATGCCTTATGGGCCAGGGCCCATAATGTGTTTGTGGGCTCAGGTCGTTGTGTGCTTTGAGATTTATACACTGAGTCTTGGTGACTCACGCTTTCCTTTTCTCTACTCTCCAGATGAGCAGTAGATCGTGGACATGGGAGCCGAGACGGACTCGAGGGGCCATCAAGTTCTATTTCTACAAATTATATTTTCTTTAAGACTTCTTTAAGTTTGTTTTATTGTTATTTGAGGAATAGTTATGTAATAAGGCCCCTAGTTTTTATTCAACTTAGGAGTTTTCCATGTCATGCAACTTATGGATATACCACAAGGTTATTTACATTTATTAATAAAAATACAAAGAGGTTTATTTTCAAAAAGTCTCTCCTTTATTCAAATTTAATTATTTTAACTTGTGTTTTCAAAATGCGATAAAGTGTTATGTGTTCGATAACATGCCGGATCTGGTCGAAACGTATAGGCCAGGTTTGGGGTGTTACATTTTGGTATTAGAGCCCAGTTCAAAACTCAGGCTGTGAAATGGGTCTAGAAGTGTTTTAGAAAAAAAATTGCATTCAAGAAATTTTTTTTGAAGACATGGCCTTCGAGTCTACCGGCATCCAATCCACCCAGGTAAGTATTCCGAACTCCTGATTGTGATATAAATGTGGGCTTAATGGGCTTTATGCGACGTAGACTATCTAGATTAGAACAGGATGGACTCTAGGCTTAGACAAATAACTCTTCAATTCCATAAGACTTAATTTCACTAAACAAAACCTGTAAACGAGTCGCCAGACTAAGGTGTGGCAACGGGTATATGCATGTCTAGGAGTAGATCCGGAAGAGCTTGGTATTTAAGCAGTCCAAGTGACTCACCTCCTCTTCGCTGGAATCTTACCTGGTGCATAGTGACTGTTCACCTTAGCTTTGAGGACTTGTTGATGAGCTAAACCTTATGATTAAAACCCGAAAGGGACCAACCACCTTTTTTAAAAAAAAAACAACAACAACATCAAAATATCCTTAGTTTGAAAATTACCAAATTACCCTTATTTTGCAAAATGACCAAAATATTCCCAGTTTGGAAATTACCAAATTACCCCTAACTTGTAAAATTATCGAAATACCCCCAGATCACAAAATTACCGAAATACCCCTAGATTTCAAAATTATCGAAATATCCTCGGATCATAAAATTACCGAAATACCCCCAGATTTCAAAATTACCAAAATACCCCCGGATCACAAAATTACCGAAATACCCTCGGATTTCAAAATTACCGAAATACCACTGGATCACAAAATTACCGAAATACCTCCCGAATTGCAAAATTACCGAAATACCCCTCGGATTGCAAAATTACCAAAATACCCTTATTGTACAAAATCACCAAGAAACCCTATTTTGGAAAATTACGAAAATACCCCTATAGGAAAAATTACGAAAATACCCATGGGTAGTGAAACAACGAAAACACTCTCACATGATGAATGTAAGTTCATGGATACTATTTGTATGTTGATGATTGAGTGTATGTGTTTTCTAGAATTAGAGGATACGAACTTGAGACTGAATTGTGAATGTGAATTCGAAAGAACTACTTTTAAAATTACTATTCATAAGACTGTTCGTGGTTAATCAGTGGAAGAAAACTAATAATTCATAAAATTTCTAATCAGATAAACGCAAAGTGGTAGAATGAGTACAAGGGTTGAGGATGGCCGCCATGTGGTCATGGTAGGGGTAGGACGACGGTGTCGGAACCAGTAGGATCTGGTCATGGTTCTGGAAATGAGATGCCGGCTGTGGAGGAGGAATTCCAGGATCAGACTGCCGGAGATGATGCGGTATCTCAGGCAATGTTAAGAGTTTTAGAAAGAGTTGCTGGGGCAGGTATGGGCACAGGAGGCGAGAAATATGTGCCAGAACGGCTTAGAGCCAATGGGGCAGAAGTGTTTAGGGGAATTTCTAATGTGGCCCCAAGTTCAGCTGAGTATTGGTTGGAGGCGGTAGAATGCATAATGGATGATTTGGATTTCACGGAGAAGGAGAAGTTGAAGGGAGTTGTATCCCTCTTGAGGGATGAAGCCTATCAATGGTGGCTTACGGTAAAGGATGGTATAGTGGCTGATCGTATCATTTGGGATTTCTTTAAGACGGCGTTTCAAAATAAGTACATCAGATCGAGTTATGTGGATGCGCAGCGCAAAGCATTTCTAAATCTGGTTTAAGGGAGTAGGTCAGTGGATGCGTATGAAGCTGAATTCTTACGCCTTAGCCGTTATGCTCGTGGGATGGTAGCCACGGAGCATGAACGTTGTGTTAGGTTCAAAGATGGTCTGAGGGATGATTTGTGTGTTTTGATAGCCCCACAGCGAGAGAGGGAATTTGCTGTCCTGGTGGAAAAGGCCAAGATAGCCGAGGAGGTTAATCGGGCTGAAAAGTTAAATCGGGATAGAGATAGGGGAGGAAATAAGAGGAATTTTGGATCGTCAACCGGGCGTACTCAGAAAAGGTCCAAGTCTGATGGACCGAAACAGGAAGAGAAACCTGCTGCTGCTAACCAGATCCCAAAGTGTGCTCCATGTGGCAAATTTCATGCCGGTGAATGTTGGGCAGGCAGTGGGAAGTGTTTTAGGTGTGGATCTACAGAGCACCAAGTTAAAAACTGTCCGCAGCAATGGGACGGTGAAGGGACCATGGGGCGAGGGAATGCTCAGCCTGGTATAGGAGGTCAGCAGCCACAAAGAGGTCGTGGTACAGCCAGAGGTGGTAATGGTGCTGGTCGGGGTCGTGGAGCACCAGGTCAAGGGGCAGGAAACACTGAGGCGAGACAGCCAGGGTTGGTCTATGCTGTCAGACGTCGAGAGGAGGCTGATGCACCGGATGTCATAATCGGTACGTTCTTAATCTTTGGTTTGCCTTACACTGCATTGATTGACATTGGGTCGATGTATTCGTATGTAGCTAGTAACGTATCGGAAACTCTAAGGCTAGAATCCAAAATTACCCCTAGGGCAATGACTATAGTTAGCCCGTTAGGAAAATCTGTAGTAGTGGATAAACTCTATCGGGAAGTACCTCTAGAAGTTCAGGGAACAGTTTTCCGAACAGATCTCATGGAATTACCATTCGGGGAGTTTGATTTGATTCTAGGCATGGATTGGCTTGTGAAGTATCTAGCTAATCTAGATTGTGCGGCCAAGCGTATGGTGTTAAAAACCCCCGAAGGTGATGAAGTATTGGTGATAGGAGAAAGGGGGAACTGCTTGTCGAATGCAGTGACTGCCTTAAGAGCAGAAAGGATGGTGAGGAAAGGATGTGAGGTAGTTTTATTGTTTTTTCGGGCTCTAGAAGCCAAAGATCTGACTATTGGGGACGTCAGGACGGTAAAGGAATTTCCTGATGTTTTCCCTGAAGAGCTTTCGGGATTACCCCCAGATCGTGAAGTGGAGTTTGGTATCGATCTTCTTCCAAGAACAGCGCCAGTATCCATTGCTCCGTATAGGATGGCGCCGAAAGAGCTGGTGGAGTTGAAAGCGCAGATTCAGGAGTTGCTGGATAGAGGATTTATTCGACCAAGTGTGTCGCCTTGGGGAGCGCCGGTGTTATTTGTTAAGAAGAAGGACGGATCAATGCGTATGTGCATTGATTATCATCAATTGAATAAGCTAACCATCAAGAACAAGTACCCGTTGCCAAGGATCGATGACTTGTTTGATCAGTTGAAAGGGGCATTGGTCTTTTCAAAGATAGACCTGAGGTCAGGGTACCATCAGCTTAGGGTCAAGGTGGCGGATGTTCATAAGACGGCTTTTAGGACTCGTTACGGCCACTATGAATTTATGGTGATGCCGTTTGGATTGACCAATGCACCAGCAGCATTCATGGACATGATGAACCGAGTGTTCCAACCCTACTTAGACCGGTGTGTCGTGGTGTTTATCGATGATATCCTAGTTTATTTGAAGTCAGAAGAGGAGCATGATGCTCATCTGCGAATAGTTTTGCAGATTTTAAGGGAGAAGCAGTTGTATGCCAAATTCAGTAAGTGTGAATTTTGGCTGAGGGAAGTAACGTTTTTAGGGCACGTTGTGTCGGCAGAAGGGATTAGGGTTGACCCTCGAAAGATTGAAGCAGTGTTAGATTGGAAGCTACCCAAGTCTGTGGCTGAGATTAGGAGTTTTCTTGGTTTAGCTGGGTACTACCGAAGGTTTGTTGAAGGATTTTCTTCAGTAGCAGCACCGTTGACTAAGTTGCTACGGAAAGGAGTTCCGTTTGTTTGGTCTGATAAGCAGCAAGGGAGTTTTGAAAAGTTAAAGAGGTTTTTGACGGAGGCTCCAGTGTTGGTTCAGCTGGAGGCAAGGAAGGAGTTCGTAATTTACTGTGATGCGTCACACGCGAGATTAGGATGTGTGTTGATGCAAGATGGAAAGGTGGTTGCATATGCATCTCGGCAGTTAAGACCGCATGAATTAAATTACCCTACCCATGATTTGGAATTGGCAGCAGTAGTGTTTGCCCTAAAAATTTGGAGGCATTATCTGTACGGGGAGAAATCTGTCATTTACACAGATCATAAGAGCTTGAAGTATCTTTTGACTGAGAAAGAGTTGAACCTAAGGCAGAGAAGGTGGATCGAGTTGCTAAAGGATTACGATTGCTCGATTGAGTATCACCCAGGTAAGGCTAATGTAGTAGCTGATGCTCTAAGTCGAAATGTAGTCTCCGACTTAAGAGCAATGTTTGCTCACCTTAGTTTGTATGAGGATGGAAGTTTATTAGCTGAACTTCAAGTGAAACCTTCTTAGATTAGTCAAGTGAAGGAGAGGCAACAGACAGATGAGTTGCTAAAGGGGAAATTGCAGCTAATCTTAAAGGATGGGCCAGCAGAATTCAGTATGAATGAGGAAGGATTGTTATGCTTTCGAGGGAAGGTTTGCATGCCAAGAGATCTGGAGTTAAGGCAGAGGATTTTGAATGAGGCGCATGGTAGTGTATACGCTATGCACCCTGGAGGAAGTAAGATGTTTCGGGATTTGAGAGATCAGTTCTGGTGGCCAGGTTTGAAGCAAGAAGTAACTGAATTGGTGGGTAAGTGTTTGACCTGTCAGCAGGTCATGGCGGAACACCAATTACCATCAGGATTGTTGCAGCCAGTGAAGATTCCCCAATGGAAGTGGGAAAGAATAACCATGGATTTTGTTAGTGGGCTTCCCCTTACACCCATTAAGAAAGATGCGGTTTGGGTAGTTATGGATCGTTTGACGAAGTCTGCGTACTTCATACCAGTGCGTATTGACTATTCCTTACAGAAGTTAGCTAAGTTATACAAAGCGGAGGTAGTGAGGTTGCATGGAGTACCGGTTTTGATTATATTAGATAGGGACCCTAGGTTTACCTCTCGATTTTAGAAGGCATTGCATCAGGCGTTGGGTACGAAGTTGGATTTTAGTACAACGTTTCATCCTCAGACCGATGGACAGTCTGAGCGGGTGATCCAAATCTTGGAGGACATGTTGAGAGGATGTGTCATGGATTTCAGAGGTAGTTGGGAAGAGTTCTTACGGTTAGCAGAGTTTGCCTACAACAACAGCTACCAGTCAAGTATCCAGATGGCGCCCTACGAAGCTTTGTACGGGCGGAGGTGTCGTACACCTACCTGTTGGATGGAACTAGGAGAACGTCAGACTTTGGGTCCGGAGTTGGTGACCGAGATAGAAGAGAAGGTTGAATTGATTCGGGTTCGACTGAAGGAGGCATCGGACAGACAGAAGTCTTATGCTGATTTAAAGCGTAAGGACATAGAGTTCGCAGTGGGTGATAAAGTATTTTTAAAGGTTTCGCCGTGGAAGAAGGTACTAAGGTTTGGTCGGAAGGGTAAATTAAGTCCTAGATTTATCGGACCATATCGGGCATTGATGCGAGTAGGACCAGTAGCCTATCAGCTGGAGTTACCTCTGGAGTTAAGTCAAATTCACGATGTATTTCACGTTTCCATGCTAAGACGTTACCATTCGGATCCGTCCCATATTGTGCCTATGGAGGAAATCGAGGTAAGACCTGATCTATCCTTCGAAGAGGAACCAGTAGAAATTTTGGATCGTGATGTCAAGGTGTTGAGAAGGAAAACAGTTCCATTGGTTAAGGTACTGTGGCGGAATCATGGATCCGAGGAGGCTACGTAGGAACCCGAGGAAGCAATGAGGCAGCAATACCATCATCTTTTCTGATCAAGTAATTTCGAGGACGAAATTTCTTTAAGGGGGTAGAACTGTAACATCCTAAATTTATGGGCCTATGCATTTAGTGTAGGGATAAGTTTAATAGGTTAATTTAGTGATAGGGGTCCAAATTGGTCTCAGGACTAGGCAAAGGCCTTGATTAAATTATTAGATTGGGTATTAAAGAGTTAAAAGGTGGTAATTATGTTTAAAATGCCAACATGGGCTTGTGGCCCAACAATAAGTGGAACTGTAAGGGAATTAGAAGTGACGCCACACACAAGGGATTTAGGGGCCCAAAATTTAAGTTTAATGAAGCCCAAATCTTTTAATTTAAGTGAGTTAAATTTCGGCAATTAGGTTTAATTAGGTGGACGGCTACAAGGCTTAAAAATAGGAGATTTATATGGATTTAATAATTGATAATTTAGAAGATAAAAAGGAGAAAAGATAGGAGCCTATCTACAAGGAAGGTGATGGCTGAAAATCCACCACCTAGAAGAGTAAGGAATTCGGTTACTGCATGGCACAAGGGGTGCCAAATTTTCCCTTTCATTTAGCTTGAATTTTAATTAATTAGGAAGGGCGTTTTCGGTTTTATACAGGAGGTGTCAAAATTCCTATAAATAGGGGGGTTAGCTCCTTGATTCTGACATTTAAAAACCCTAATTCTCTTTTTCCTTGTGCCGAAAATCCCTAGCCTCTTCCTCTCCAATTTCTTTTCTTTAAATTCTTCAAAAGCCGAAACTTCTTTTCCATTCTTTTTCCCCTTTGAGTCGATTTCTCTTTAAAAGTCGAAAACTCTAGAGTTTTTCTTTATTCATCCCATTTAAGAATTAGTTATATTTATTTCGGCATTTAAAACTTCCATTGGCATTGCCAAATCCTCTCTCTAGTGCTAGCCGAACCTCCTGTGCTAAGGAAGCTTGGTCAACTAGATCTAAAAGCCGAAAATAGCTAGTCTCCAATTTCGAGATTTTAAGGAGAGGCCCTATTTTCACATATTTCCAGATTTTTGAGCAAAGTCGTGACATTTGGGGTGATATGTGTGGTAGTGTAATACCATATCTGGGACATGACATCGGCCACATTAAAAGAGCCAGTGTAAAACCATGTCTGGGACATGGCATCGGCATTGAGACGAGAGCTAGTGTAAGTCCATGTCTGGGACATGGCATCGGCATTTTACCCTCTTATGTGAGGCTTGTCGAGTACCCTTTAGTATTCCAACTAGTTCAACGGGAAATTTAGAGCCTATGTTAAAAGTGAGAAAAATTACTACTATGTTATAAGTGATACAAGTACCTACATGAAATTCATGAGAAATGAGCTCAAATTATGTTGTATGATTAGTAAGGGTGAAAATGTGTAAGTTATGTTTTTAATCATTTGAGAATCTTGTACAAGTTTATAAGTTGATATGAGTATGATAATGCATAGTAATTGTTGTTAGTTATTTACATGCGACTTACTAAGCTTTATGCTTACTCCCTCTCTTTTCCATTTTCTTATAGTGCCGCCAAGCTAACACGGGGATCAAAGAACGTCGGAGGCTCAATCACACTATCAAACTGGACACTTGGTATAGTTAAATTTATCATTTTGGGTATGGCATGTATAGGGACTCGGTCGTTTGTTAAGTGTCATAATGTTTTGGCCAAATGTGTTGGCTTGTTTTAAAGATGGATTCAGTTTGTAAAAGGCCATAGTTGATGGCTAATACTTGTTATTAATATATGAAAATGGTGATGTTTTTCAAGAATGTACAAACTGCATGTTGAGTATTTCGTATATTGATGGATGAATGAGTAGGTTATTTGATGTTGCTTATGTTGGTGCAAGTAAGGGTGGCAAAAAGGGCTTGGTAAATAGCCTTGTTACTGTCCACACGGGTAGGCACACGGGCATGTGTCTGGGCCGTGTGTCACGCACAGTCTCCCCCATGGGCGTGTAGTTAGGCCGTGTGTCCCCTTGCACCCAAATTTTGCAAAACAAAATGCCCAGTAGTAACCACACGGGCTGAGGCACAACCGTGTGTCTCAACCGTGTGGAAGACACGGCCATAAACCATGGGCATGTCCCCCGCCTGTGTGAAGTCTTCACTTGAATTTAGGAATTTAATTTGCAGCACGGCCTAAGGACATGAGTGTGTTCCTTGACCGTGTGATCTTATTCGGTTGATGACGTCAGAAACAGAATGTCAAGGTTTTTACATACGGGCAGTGACACGGGCGTGTCATGGCCGTGTGAGAGATACGGGCTTGTGCCAGGCCGTGTGAAAATCCTGTAGGTTCGAATTGATAAATAAATTCACACGGCTAGGGACATGGGCATGTGTGTGGCCACACGATCTGTCCACACAGGCGTGTCCCTTGCCACACGGGCGTGTGCCCCTGTTTTCAGTGACATTTTCCAAAGTTTTCTAAAGAATTCGGTTTGGTCCCAAACCGTTTCTAAAGTGTGTTGCGGGCGTTGTAGGCCCATAATAAGGACTTTGAGTTGAAGATTGAGAAGTTTTAAATCTAAACAAACTTTTATGGCCTGGAAATGTATGTTAGTATGTGTTTGAGTTAGGTAAAGCCTCATACCGTATTCCGGCGTTAAACACGGGTAAGGGGTGTTACATAATGCACATCTAGAGTCTTTTATCTCAAGTTTTGGTATTTTATGTTTTGTAAGCCTAACAAAGGCAAGGCAAACCCACACTCTAAAATTACTTATATTTGGCTTATAACTTTTTCGAAATTCATAAGGTGTTTTTAAAGAGTGTTTTTGTGGTACTTTATTAAGGACATAATTACCAATTATAACAACATCTCCATAAAATTTTTTAGGAGTATTAGAACTTACTAACATGGTGTTGCAAATATGTTAGTAAAATAACAATAATATAACGTTTTATATTAATCTCAAGATCAAACAAGAACAATATATATAAAACTGGAAAATAGAAAATTAAATTAAATTGAAATATTATATTGGTCATTGAGGACTATATAAACAGTCTCCTTAAGACATATTCGACCACCCTTTTGGTCTGGAGAAGCGGTGGTTGATAGTATCTCAAGATGCAATAACAAGATTAACACAGTTGTAGTGATCAACGAACAGTAGCCTCGCCTTCTTCTATCACAGAAAAATAGATTGAAAAATATGTAGGGAAAAGATATCTCCAAAACTTGAAAAATATTTCAGTGTGTATCTTCCCTGTTAGATTATTAGGTTTTTAAAATAAATTCAAGGGAATAATTTTTGGAAATCTTTGACTAATGGAGCCAAAACGTGTCCGTGAATCAAGGAGAATTTAAACCTTAATTAAAGGCATTAAAACCCCTTTTGGGCTAAAATATTTGCAGAATATTGGGCTAAAATATTTGCAGGCCCAGAAAGCCCAACTGGTCCAGACATTTCGTGTCACCAACGTCATGGGGGTGCGCGCCTAACCCGACGGGTTTGGATTTGCACCCCCTGCGCACAAGGAAGAGTATTAGTTTAGTCATTCAATAATCACCAGGCTGGTTCTCATATATAAACATACTCCACTTTTTATATCTAACGAATGTGGGACTAAGCTTTTCATTTTCCTCAACTTAATTCACAAGTGACTTACTTTGAGCACCAATTTCTCATTCATCACCCAACCATTTTGAGCATATGATATATCGTGGTAAAGATCTCAGGGAGTAGAATATAAAACTATAGTTTTATTATTTAAATCTCCACCTTTACTAATCGAGAACATGCCTCAAATCTTCCAAATTATCCATTTTTTCCAACAATGCCCTACATGAATGAAAATTGATAGTTTTAACGAAAACATTGACTTGATATGGTGACAGAATCTATGTTCGATAGTTGTACAGGATAGGTGGGCATTAACCCTTGAACCTTCCCTTGTGAAAATATATTTACTTTACTAACCAACTAGTAGACGCGATGTCCTTCAACTGTTCTGCCTTTTGTGTAAATGATGACATACCTCACACAACTACCTCCCTGGCAAGGTTTTAGTTCTCAAGGGTATGTTCATATGGCCATGAACATCTCCTGGTTCTGTAAGAGTTTGAGAGAACTATGCCCTAATAGTCTCCTCGAAGTGACCCCACTTCACTCTCACATAAGTGACTTATGTTGCTCGGCTCACCGAAACACACAACGGTCATTAAAAGCATTACTTAACCTATCCCACTTTTAATCATTGTTCATATCATAAGAACAGAATCAGGATAAAACCCCCCATAATGACCTCACAAGGTCTATGCAAGTAGGTTGTCCCTTTGAACCTAGATTAGGATCTCCTGTCAACTAGGTTGGGTTTTCCTTCACATAGCGCCTTTAATTTTTCATGGGCTTTAGTCACATTCCTTTTGATGTTTTATCAACCTGATCTTGATTTAAGTCTTTAGTTAGCGGATCTGCAATGTTATCTTTTGATTTTACAAAATCAATAGAGATAACTCTGTTGAAGATCAATTGTCTAACGATATTGTGTCGACGACACATATGTCTTGCTTGGTTATCACAATCTATGCATATTGTGGGCACAAGCTTTGACCAGTCAGGAATATCCTCCAAGAAGTTTTGAAGCCATTTGTCCTCTTCTCCAAATTTGTTTAGAGCTACAAACTCAGATCCATTGTGGATCTAGTTATAATCATTTGTCTTGAGGATTTCCATGACACAGCTTCTCCTCTCAATGTAAAACATATCCACTTATGTTTTTGGTATCTTGAATATCATAATCCAACTGGTATCGAAGAATCCTTCTAAAACAATAGGATCTTTGGAATAATGCAATCCATAGTCCCGAGTATACCTGAGATATCTTTGAATTTTCACAATTGCTTTCTAGTGATTTTCCCATGGATTGTTTATGAATCAGCTTAAACTGCTCATAGTGAAAGCAATATCTGGTCTAGTATAGCTCATAAGGTACATTAGACTACCTATGACCCTTGCATATTCCACTTGGTCGACATTTTCATCTTACATATTTCGCTTGCTCAAGGCTTTCCTTTTGTTTATAACCTTTTATAACCAATCTGGCCTTGTACTTATCAATTGTTCCATCTGCTTTCAATTTCCGTTTGAAATCCACTTAGAATTTAATGGTTTAATTCCCGGAGGAAGATATACTAATTCTCATGTATGATTTTGCATGATAAAGTCAATTTTACTTTTAATAGCATCTTTCAAAATGAGGTGCTTTCGGATGACCGTATAGCATCATTATACATTTGAGGTTTGCCTCTAGCATAAAGGTTAGAAAATCCAATCCCAAAAATTTTTCCACCCTTGCTCATTTACTCTTTCTTGCCTCTATCTTAGTTTCAACCTTGTCTTGACTATTTTCATCTATAGTCTCTGAAGTTCGTTTCGTTTAACTTGAATCAACTTCCTCAGCTTTACAATAAAAGATATTTTTAAAGAATGAAACATTCTTTGATTCCAATATCAAATTCTTGTGAATGTCAGGATTCTTTGATTCATACAAAAGAAATCTATATGCATTGCTATGATCTGTATAACCAATGAAAATACAATCCACCGGTTTAGGACCTATTTTCATTTGCTTTGGTAACAGAGCCATTACTTTTGCAAGACACCCTAACACTTTCAAGTAGTTGTAGGAATGTTTTCTACCTTTCCATAACTCATATGGTGTATTATCCCTTTTCTTGCGGGGAATCTTATTTAAAAGGTACTTAGCTGATAAAATAGCTTCCCCCCACATGTTCTGTGATAACCTAAAGCTCCCTAGCAATACGTTCATCATTTCCCTTAGAGTCTGATTTTTCCACTTAGCTACTTTATTTTATTGAGGACAGTATGGTGGTTTCACTTCATGAATGATATCATGTTGTACACAGTATTCACCAAATGATTTAACATATTCACCACCATGATCACTTCTCACCATCTTAATCTTTTTATTAAGTTGGGTTTCAATTCCTATTTATAGAGAATGAATTTCTCCATAGCTTCTTTTTTTCTCTTAAACAAATATACATAATAATATTTTGTGCCATCATCAATGAAGATAATAAAATATTTATTCCCTCCTCTGGTGTGAACAAACTTTAAGTCACAAACATTGCTATGTATTAGATCAAGTGGTTCTATATTTCTTTCAACAGTTTGAAATGAAGACCTTGTTAATTTTGCCTCAACAGAAGTTTCACATTTATGTTTATAATTAATTTGAAATGAAGGAATGTGCTCTAAATTAATTAATCTACGTAAAGTATCATAATTAACATGTCCGAGCCTACCATGCCATAAATTAAATGACTCAAGCATATAAACAGAAGAAGAATCAACATTCTTATTCATAGTCTTTGCTTTTACAAAGATTGCATTAAGTTTTCACGTGTCATTTAATACATATCCCCTTCCCACAAACATTCCCTCTTAGACAAAACTAGCTTCTGGGATTTAAACACTATCCTAAAGTCGTGTACACTAAGGAGTGTCCCAGAAATAAGGTTTTTGCATTTGTTAGGCACATACAACACGTTTTAGAGCTTTAGTTCTTTGCCAGAAGTCATCTTCAAGACCACAGTACCCTTCACCTTGATCTTGGAAGTCGCAACATTTCCCATATAGAGCTTCTCCCCTTTTTCACAAGGCACCAACTTAGAAAATGAGTCTTTGTCCCAATATATATGATGTGTGGCACAAGTATCAAGCCACCATTCCCTTGGATGTGAGTTAATCATGTTGACTTCAGAAATCATAGCATATAAATCCATATCAGACACTTCCTTGGAAATTTCTTCCACAACATTGGCCTAATTAGTTTTGACTTTCTTTGGAAGCCTATAGTCAGATGACTTGTGCCCCATCTTATTTTAATTGAAGCATTTCCCTTGAAATTTTTGCTTCTTGGAAATGCCACTTTTTGGTCCAAATTTAAACCCGTTCTGGGGTTATTTTCCCTTCTTGAAGTCCTTTTTGACTTCTACCACATTTACCTTAGCACTATCGACATTTTCTACTTTGTTAAGGTTCTTTCTAGTACCTCTATTATCTTCTTGAATCTGAAGTTTGACAATCAAGTCTTCCACAGACATTTTCTTTCTTTTGTGCTTCAGGTAGTTCTTGAAGTCATTCTAAGTAAGAGGTAGCTTCTCAGTAATGGTTGCCACTGAACGATTCACTTATGCGATTCACTTATGACTATCCCTTCAGCAAGAATTTCGTGAATCAATAGTTGAATTTCCTGCACTTGATTCACAATTAGTTTAGAATCAACCATTACAAAATTCAAGAATTTAGCAACTAAAAACTTTTTAGCTCTGGCATTTTCGGTTTTGTATTTATGGTCTAATGACATCCATAATTCCTTAGCCATTTTCTTGACACTATATACTTCATACAATGCATCTGACAGTCCATTCAGGATGTAAGGTCGGGACAGGAAATCAGAATACTCCCAAGCTTCAACAGCAGTGAAGGCGGTAACATTTGGCCAAGTTCCACATGGTCAAATAAAACATCTTTCATTGCCATGTTTTAATATTTTGTCCAGAGAATTTTGTAGGCTTCTCATTGTGGCTTACAACCACCGGTGGCACCATTGAGTTCTATTCGAAGCCTGAGTTTGAATCAACACTCCAAATTGCTAGTTAGGTGAATTGGTAGAAGTTTCCATTTTTTCTATTAAGATTTCAGAAATGAAACCAAAATTAGTAATAATAGAAAATTTAATTTCTAATTTATATTACCCTTTGATTCTGTTAAACAACAGAATTTAAAAAATTCTAAAACAAATCAACCACCAATTTTCGATAACAGAATTGTTATTCTCAAACGATTATTGTTAACAACAGAAATCAAATAATTTCTATTGAACAACAGGAATAGAATCCTGAAACAGAACTGTGGAAATTGAAAGAATCATGTTGAACGGCAGGAATAAAAATCGTGAACAGAATTGTTCAATTAGTTTTTTGTTTAAAAAAAAAATCAAACAAATCCCGTTAAACGATAGGAATAAAATCCTGAAACAGGAGTGTTCAATTGAGTTTCTATTTGAAAAAAACACATCCTGTTAAACGGTAGGAGTAAAATCTTGAAACAGGAGTATTCAATTGATTTTCAATTTGAAACAAAAATCAAACAAATCCTGTTAAACGGCAGGAGTAAAATCCTTAAACAGGAGTGTTCAATTGATAATCAAACAAATCCTGTTAAACGGCAAGAATAAAATCCTAAAACAAGATTATTCAATTGAATTTATGTTTGAAACTGAATACAATTTCTCGTTAGTGTCTTGTTTGTCTCGGATTAGAAAGATTTAAAGGATCTATCTTAAGATTATTGCAAATATGTTAGTAAAATAGTAGTAATATAACATTTTATTTCAATCGCAAGATTGAATAAGAATAATACATATAAAATTGGAAAACATAAAATAAAATTGAATTGAAATATTATACTGGTAGTTGAGGCTTGTATAGACAGTCTCCTTAAGATAGATTCAACTTCTCTTTTGGTGCTGGAGAAATGGTGGTTGATTGTCTCCCATGATACAGCAACAAGATGAGCACGGAAGTCACACAACTGCAGTGATCAACAAACTGTAGCCTTGCCTTCTTCTATCACCGAAAAATAGATTGGAAAATATGTAGGGAAAATAAGGATACATATTGGGCTAAAATATCTGCTGGCCTAGAAGCCCGATCGGTCCAAACATTTCGCGTCGCCCACATCATGCAGGTGTGCCCCCAACCTCGGTGGGTTTGGATTTGCACCTCCCCTGTGCGTGAGGGGGAGTTTTAGTTTAGTCATTCAATAACCACCAAGTTGGTTCTCATATATAAACATATTCCACTTTTGATATCTAACTAATGTGGGACTAAGCATTTCATTTTCCTCAACTTAATTCACAAGTGCCTTACTTTGAGAATCAATTTCACATTCATCACTCAACCATTTTGAGCATATGATATACCATTGTAAAGATCTCATGGAGTAGAATATAAAATGATAGTTTTATGAATTAAATCTCCATCTTTACTAATTGAAAATATGCCTCAAATCTTCGAAAGTATCCATTTTTTTTCAAACATATAGCACTAGTCAAATCTATTGGAGATTTATTTTTGCATGCAACCACTCCATTTGTTGCAGGAGAATAAGGGGGAGTGGTTTCATAAATAACACCCAAGGATCAAATAAAAACATTTAGTTCAAGGCTCTCATTTTCAATTCCTCTATCACTTCTAATTTTTTTCTTCTAAAAAGATTTTTTTTATATCTTTTATAAAAGTGGGAAACTTTTTAAAAGCTTCACTTTTATTTTTCAATAGATAAATATGTGTATAATGAAAAATTATCAATAAAGGTTAAAAAAATTACTTTTTCCCACCCCGCTTTAAAATCCTTCAAATTCACAAATGTCACTGTGTATTATTTCTAATAATTCAAAATTTCTTTCCACAATTTTGAAAGGTTTTATTGTAAATATGATCATGTTACATGATTTTCACTTTTTAAATTCATTATCTAGCTAAGAGATTAAACCTAAACTACTCATGTTTTTCACATATATACTATTAACATGACACAATCTAGAATGTAACACTCACACAAAAAAACAATATAAGCAAAAACAACTTAAAATTCATTTATTTCAATATTGAGTTTAAGCATACCTTCATAAACATAATTTTTCCCTAAAAATATGCTCATTTTCATAAAAATAAATTAATTTGATTCAAAAACTCGTTTGAATCCATCTTTATTTAAAATAAAACAAGAAACATGATTTTTTTGATGAGATGAACATGCTAGGATCTAATGCATTTAGTTTAGTTATTTTTCATATACACTTGTATTTTTTTAACTAATTTGTTTGATAAATTTTCATCATTCACATTAAAATTGTTTATATTTTTCCTCAATAATATTAGCACGTAATGCAAAATGTATAAGCAAATATTAACCCACTGATTACCTATCGTTGAACTAATATTAAGTTGTATTATGTGGTCGGATCATAATGCAAGAAGACAACTTATATTAGTAGGTCATCTAAATGGTCCATAGTCTGATGAACTCAAATTTAGCAAATCGATTCAAGAACTATTATGTTGTCTATCAAGTCCAATAGGGAGATGCATTGTCTTAGGTATCAAAGTGAATGAATCTCAAAAGATAGTGACATAGATGTGTGATAAGTGCTAAAAGTAACATATCTTAACCTCATTCTTAATGCATTTTTGGGTGATTATTTGATGTTAATTGTGAATTTTATGCTTCTAATCCTTTAAATTCATGTTTTTATGCTTAATAGAGCATTTGGGAGCAAAAGGAGCAAAAATCAAAAAATTGAAACTAGCTACAAGAGCCACACGACCTGGCCACTCGACCGTGTGACCCACACGGGCTACCACACGACCATGTGGTAGGCTAGTCGATTTCGTGGATTGGCACTCTAAACTGTGGAAAAACACGATTTTTAGTTTTTTCGAGCATTTTAAGACGTATATATGACAAAAATAAGGAGATAAGAGGAAGCTATCGTAGAATATTCAAGAAAACAACTCGAAAAACACCATTGAAGCCAATTCTGAAGCAGATTTCCGTCAAAAGTGAAGATTCACATTTGATTTCTTGGGAGATTATCATGAGTTTTTTTTTTTGTTTCTTTCAATTATATTGTGTTTTGGATGTTTTTATTTTCAAGCATGAACCCTATAATGGATTTTGTTGTTTAATTTTTATTTTACACAATAAATACTTAAATCTTGTTCTCAACTATGTGTGCTTAATTCTTGGTTTGATATTTATATATTATTGATGCATGTTTGATGTGCTTAAATTAGAGGAGGAATATACCCTGTTTAAGAGTAGATCTTGTGTAATTGAGTAGAGTTGCATGCAGCCCTAGAAATATGATGACATAAATCTACTAGATTAGAGTCAAATCTAATAGGGGAATCCATAACTCGAGTTAATGAGATAATAAGGGTTTTAATTAGAAAGAAATTTCAATTAATCAACTTAAAGTCTATTGCTCTTACTCTTGAAAGAGATATTAGCATAATTTAGGATTTCTATGGATCAAGATACTAATAAATAAATTGCATAATTTAGATTGATAGTACTAGATGAAGTCTAGGTGAATTCTTTTTTGACTATCGTTTTGCTTCTTGGTTGTTAATCGGTTATTTTTTTTGTTTTGTTCTTTTTTGTGTTTGTGAGTTAATTAAATTAGTTAATTTTAGTTTTTAATCAATCACTCCAATTATTCGGTTAAATAATAGAAAGACAATAATTACTAGTACTTTAAGTCTTCATGGGAACAATATCTTTGCTCACCGTAGCTATACTATTAATTGATAGGTGCACTTGCCTTAGTTAGATTTTTAGATAGTTCTCGTGGACGCATCAATGTGATTGTTTGGAATGATAATACATTGGACATGACCCAAGTAGAATAAATTCTAGATTCGTTTATGGATTTATCCACTTATGACGTTCATAGTGTGGCTTATCTTAATCTTGAGTATGTGATGGGCCATGTGTACGTGACTCGTATATTATGTATTGAAAGCCTGAGTTCAATCAGTAATAGAGTCGAAAGTTGGTACGTTGGGTACACGAATTCTACATGATATAACTTCACTTACAATAGTGGAATTCATAACCCAATAAAGGGTAAATGATATTCTCTTATTTTTATTACATGATAGATGGAAAAGTATCGTGGCCACGGGTTATTCGTTTAGGACAAATGATTTAATTACTATGTGTTAGCAATTGACTTTTTACTGAGATAAAATAGGATCATATTGGGTGAACAAATTTAACCCAAAGAGATTAGGGATATCCTATGAGGGTAACACATGTATGACAAGGTTATTGGACGAGAACTTGATAATTTGCTTTCATAATGATATATAATAGGGAGGGCTCAATCATGGTACTTTTGTGGAATGACTTCATGACTAAATAAATTTGTAATTAATAGAAAAAGAGTAAAAAATTAATTACAAATTATTTGAGCCCTAATTATATATATCTAATTGGCCTCTCCGCTAGCTCCATCTAGCCTTGACGGTTTGCATATGAATCGATGAGATAAATAAATGAAAACGACAATTTAGAGAAATAAATCACATGTATCACTATCCACAGTCAATGTATTTCTTGCTTAGAACAAAAGATGACTTAGAGATTAAATTAATTTCTTCAAATTATTATTTAATTTACTGTAATTAAATAATTGAAATTCGGAGTGGAAATTAAATTGATTAGTCATCGCAGCTTTGTTGAACAAGATAATCAAATTTATTTAATCATAGATTCTAGTGTAGTAAAGTTGACATGACTTTAATGGAATTATAATTGATTGAGAAAATAATTTAAATAGAAAACTTAAAAAATTATTTTAATCAATTAAATAAAAAATATTTTGGGAATAGAAAACAAGTTATTGGATTGGTAAAATTGTATGAGTTAGTTTAAAGACCAGATAATACATATAATTTAACTCAATACAAGAAAAGAGCCAAGAAGGTCATTTATAATAGGATGGATGTAACATCCCGAAATTTGGGCCTAGTAGGATTAAGCCCATTGGGCCTTGGGCGTAGGAGTGTTTAAAATTTTTGAGAAACAAGAGAATGTCATTATTTCAAGTTGGACTTATTAAGAAGATGATTTTAGAAAGTTACGGGATTTTATGAAGTTCCAGGTTCAAGTTGGGCCTTAGTAAAATTTTGTGTTTAAGCCTATTAAGGAGAGATAGTAAGTGGCATCAAGGCTTATGGAAATAAAAGAGTAAATTGCTAGCATAAATGAGCATATGGCAAGGAGGTTATGGCATCAAGTGAAGTACCTTGAGGGAAGAGGTTCAAATCCCATTGTGTGCAAATTTTAACTATTATTTTTGTACTATTTCCCTAAATTTCGGCCAAGCTTGTAAATAAGGAAAAATAGGACTTTTAAATTATGGTAAGGTGGACTTATTAAATTGTGGAAAGGTATGGTAAGGAGGAAAATAAGGGATTTTAGGTAAGGTAGACTTATTAAATTATGGAAAGGTATGGTAAGGAGGAAAACAAGGAAAAAGAAAAGAAAAAGAAATAAAGAAAAACATAATGATGGGATGATTGATTAGTGGAGTAGGTGAGGGAGTAATTATGGGAGAAAGAAAGGAATGATGGAGAGTGAATTATGGAGCATTTTAGGGAGTGAATCATGGATGAGAGGTAGTGGAGGAGTTAGGTAAAAAAAAAAAAGATGAATGAAATGAGAAGTGCATGGGGGGGTGATATTCGGCTATGAAGAGGGATGTTTAGGAAATTTTAGCTTTTGGTCATTTTTCCTTTCAAAAATATTTTTGGTTCTTTTGATTGTATTTCCTCTTTGCCGAAACTTCAATTTTCCTATTAACTTCTACTCTTTTCTTTTCAAACAATCTCTATTCTACACCATAACTGAAACATCAAGTTCATCTCATAATCAAAGTTTGGTTCTTGTGGTTGCCGAAGCTTCTTTGCCTTCTCGGGTTTTCGGTGGTGCAAGAAAGTTTTGTAACAGTCCGAATTTGACCCTAATCGGAATAGTGGTTTCGGGACCATGAATCCGAGTCTGAGAAATAATTTAATATTATAATTTGAGTTGGTTATATGTAAATTAATGGGTGTGAAAAGTTTCGTATAAAAATTTAACTGTTTGTGTGCTCAATTAGTTAAAAAGGACTAAATCACGTCACTGGTAAAAGTGGCCTTTTATTTGATTTATGGTTAAATTGATGTGGCTTTATTTTAGTGAAGTCCTTAAAGAGTAATATACCCATTTTAAATTGTAGTGGACGGCAATGTGGTCTTATGCACATGTTTTTAAGTATTATTTTATATGTTAAAGATTATATTATAATTGTTTTATAATTTATAACTATATTATAATAAAACCAACATAAAGTGGGATTTATTCATCCCTTCTTCCACCGAATAACCAAGAAAAGAAAAGAATGATGGAGCTTGGTACATTCGGCCATTTTGCTAGCTAAATTAAAGGTTAGTTTTTAATTGGTTTTCAATAATTCCTTCGTTTTTGAAATCGTTGCTTTGAATACTTCAAGACTCATGCTTGAATTTTTGATTTTGATGCATTATGAAAGATTTATGTTAGATTAATATGTTTTGTATTGAGATTTTGGTAAATTTGAGTGAATAAGGCTATTGAGTGGTCTTTCTTGATATGGGTATTCTAGTTGCAAATTGACCTTTTTGAAATTCATAGTGGACGGTAATATGGTCTATTAATATATACATATATCATATGTTTGCTTATGTGTTAAATATATATATATATATATATATATATATATATATTATTAATTTGATGTTTATGTTATGTGGATAAGTATGTGTTAAATTATCATTTATTAATTTGTGTGTTCGGGTGACTAATTTAAGTGAAAGGATTGAATAGTTAAAATAGTATTTATTTAGTTGAAGGGCCTAATTGAATTATTTCTTGAATAAATGGTTTTGCATGTCAAATTGCCAAAAAAAAAAAAAAGCTAGTAGGTGGACGGCATGGTGTTTGATTAATGTTTCTATATTAGTTATTTTAGTAAGTGGTGTAATAATAATATTTTAGTATGTGATTAAATAAGGGAAATACATAAAAGAAAGATAGAAAATTCATCTTCCATGGATGTTCTTCTTGCCGAAATTTACAAAGAATATTTTAATATTTTAATATTCCATATTAGGTCTATAATCTATGATTGAGCATGTGTTAAATTTTGGTGATTTAAATGGCTTAATTGTGTGAGTAATATGATTAAAGGACTAAATTGTGTAATGGTTAAAAGTGACCTTTTAATGGATTTAGTGTTAAATGGATATGGCTTTGTAAGGTAAAGTCCTTAAAGGACAATTTAGCCAATGTTATCAAGGTGGACGGCAACTTGATGAAATTTTGTTTTAAATTATTATTATTATTATAATATGTTTGGTGGTTAAAGAATAATAAAATATTAGTATCATTTTAACACTTATAATAATAAAACAAAGTGAGAAGAAAGAGAAGGTATCTTGTTCATCTTCTTGGCCGAAACTTAGAAGAAAGAAAACTCCATTTTTGGAGCTTGGGATTCGGCATTTGAGAACTCAAATTTGGGGTATGTTTTATGCTTAGCTTTCAATTATTTTTACACTTTTGAAATGGTTGTTTTAAATACTACATAACCCATGGTGAAATTTTCGAGTTTATGGCACTTTTACATTCGGCCATTGAAGTATCCTTATAGTGAATAATGTTTGTTGATAAATTATTAATGATAAGGCTTAATCTATCATGTTTATCATTTAAAGTTTTAGTGAAATTAATTGTTAAGGGTTAAATTGGAAAATGAAAATTCTTGAAGGTCTTAATCATGAATTAAATAACATGCAAGGCCTTATATGAGGTCAATGAATATTCGGCCTTGGGTATAAGTGATTAAAATTGGTGTATTTGGTGTGGTGTCCAAATTGGACCAAATTGTAAAAGTGTGTTATAAAGGGGGCAAAATCGTAAATTGCCTATTTATATGTGTTGGGACCAAAATTTGTTATAATGTGCTTAATTGAGTTTAATTTAAATTATTTAGATCAAGTACCCAAAAAGGGAAAGGCTTTCGATCGAGGAAAAATTTACTAGTAGCCGGGAAGCTTAATTCGACAACTATCGAGGTAAGTTTTTAAGCAATCGGATTAATTTGAATTATCGCTATATTAAATTGTACATGTTTGAGTGACATAACAAATTTTATTGTCAAATTGCCGAATAAGGCATAGGAATTATTATATGTGATAGCCGAATATGGATTAATAAATACATGTGTATATCTATAACCTTTGAATAATTGAGTTGGCAAAATATATGCACTTGTGATAAGGGATAAAAATATATAATTATATATATGTATGGGAAATAAATATTCGGATATGTGTGAGTGTATATATATATATATATATATATATATATATAAATGTCACCAATGTGATAGGGTATAAGACTAAATATTGATATTGGCCGAATGTATATTTGCCTTATGTATGAAATTTTGGTATGTTTGGACTGGATAAATAATTATGAGTTGAGTAGTATTTAATAGTGGACCATGAAATATGTGATGGTGGTGACTGAACAAATAAATATGTGTTTATTTGAGTGTGACTGAATGTGATGATAAATGATAGGAAGAAAGTGTTGGTTTGAATGTGCGTATTGGTATATGTTCATATTTATAATATGTGGCTATGTATGTTAAAGGGTGGCTTAGATGGATCGTTATTTTAAAAGTATAATTTAATATGATTACGTTTAGTTCGATTGAGATATGATGTTCGAAAAAAATTCGTACAAGGATCATGAAGTATATAAAAGTTTCGATATATGAATTGGTTGCGAAACAGCTTTATAAATATGATAGTATCGGGCTTTAAGCCTAGCAGGCCTTGTGCCGGTGTATAATAACAGGCTTTAAGCCTAGCAGGCTCTGTGTTGGTGTATTACATGATGCTTTATGCCTAGCAAATTTTACGGGAGCAACGGTAAAAATAATCAAACGTGCTAAATGAGTTAAAGTGAACAGGTATGTAACAATTTATTTCTTTTCTAGAAATAAGGTAAGTTAATTATTTGATATGTGATATAAGTAAAAAAATGACGTTAATGGTAGTGAATGTGTACATGAAAAGCCATATATGGATTAATGCACAAATATGTGATATTAATGTTTGATTTTTGAGCTTATATTCGGCCTAATGTTACATGAGGAATGAATTGAATTGTAAAATTTATATTAATATTAAAAGATTTATGTGCATTCGATTAGTAGGTATTTCAAATGTGAACCTTTAACGTGTTTATAGGGGTTATGCCTATATATATATATTTGGCGAAATTAAGGTCTATGGGATATTAAACATATTAATGATCAATGTGTATTTGGAAATGTTATAATTCAGGCGTGGATAAATGTTTGGTAGTTAAATTTCATAAGTATGGCTTGTTGTACCTTAATAAATTATCAATACCATGGAGGCAATATTTGAATTAAATTAAGCTATGAATTAAGTGAATTAAACCATATGGTTAAGCATATAATTGGTTATATTCGGTTTAATGTTATAAATATATATATATGATATGTAAATGCGAAATTCATATTCATGCCAAAGTTTATATGTGCATTTGTCTATAAGAAAATTGAATGCAAGATTATGACTAAGGAAATGTGAATTGTATAAATGTATTATGATAGTATGTGTTCGGTTAAATGAAATTTCTATTGCTACCGAGTGAAAAGAGATGCTTGTTTAGACAAAACTTATTTCATGTTTAGTTACATGTGGATATTTGAATTTACAAGTATGGTTTAGTTACGTTTTATTAGATTATTATTGTTATTGGGTTATTATTTGCTTATGACTTACTAAGCTACGATAGCTTAACCCGTGTGTGTTTAATGTTCTATTTTATAAATTTGATCTAGCTACGGGCTCGAGAAAACGTCAGCAGAGTCAATCACGCTATCATCTTCTTAGTACACCTTTAGTATAGTTTATTTTGAATAAAGGCATGTATAGGGTGACTAATGTCCTAGTTTGAGTTGGTAACTTGAATAAAATATGTATTACAGCCATACGAATATGGCTTATATATATATATATATATATATATGGTTTTCTTTTTTTGACTAGATGATGCATATGGTTATGTCATTGTGATGCAAAGTAGTATAAAATATGGTAAGTTGATATATGTATGATGTTATGTGCCCTAAGTAAACGAATTTAGTTGGTAATCGAAGTTCAATCTATGACTTTGGGAATTGATAAATGTATGAATTACGGTAATTGCATGCGATGTTCACAGTCTAGTTTGGTAATGCCTCATAACCCTTATCTGGCGACAGATTCAGGTTAGGGGTGTTACAGTGTTCTTCCTCTTCTTTCATTTTCTTCTTGTTTCTCTTTTACTCCCTCTTCTAAAATCGATTTGTCACCCTATTCTTTTGACCAAGGCCGAATCTATTCCTTGCTACTTCCATCCTCTTGGTTCTCTTGGTGTGGACTGAATCGGTAGAGTGTTAGCTTACACTCTCGTCATCTTTCTAGTCTTTGGCTTTCGGAAGAGGGTTGGTAAGTAAAGTCTCGAAGTACTTTATTAGAGGGCCAATCGAACACCCATCTCTCGTAATAAGAGACTCGGATTGTTGGTGCCGCGGTGAGCATCGTGTTACGAATTCTGAATAAGGTGTGTAATCTCATATCCTTCCATATACATATCTGAAATGGTGTGTAATCTCACACTTCTCTGAATATATGTATGAAATATGCTGTTAATCGGCCAAAATACCGAAGAAAACTAAAAACCGGCATCCATAATCACTCGGGCGTGCGTATGATCGTAGTGGTAATCGTATTTCGTAATAAAACAGTTTCGGTTAGAAGCAGTAACGTGTTTTTGAAAAATCACTAAACATAGAAGAAAAGGAATTAGAAAGTGAATAAGATATCAAATTAAAGCTTACTGTGTCTATTTTAATATGGAAGAAACGGAGAAGGAAAATGAATTTTATATTCTGAGATATCTTAATTTTAGTGAGACTGGTTCTGATTAACTTCGGGGTTCACTGATCTGTTTTGGCAAAATCATATAAAATTGTACAAAGTGAATTATGGGTTATAATTTATATGTATGGATTCCGTAGTGATCCTATTTTCATTAGAAACAAGTGGGATTAATATATGAAAACCGTACAGCGAGATATGTGGAACTAAGGTAAGAGAGGTCAGAATTGTTGGACAGTGAAACAAGGGAAGATTTAAGGAATAAACTGTACTAAATGGCTAGGATAAAAATTTTGGAAAATTTATAGTAAGAAGATATATGAGTCTAGTTCCAAGGAAAATTTACGGATCTAAATTTTGAGTTTTCTAACTCGAGTTATAGCCAATTTAGTCAGTATGACGCAGATGGACAGTCTTAAATTTTTATGCCCAAATTAGTAGTTAAGTCCAGAATTGCGAAATTACCCCGTTTGGGCCTAAAATGAATTTTGACCCAATAGTTCCGTAGAGACCCAAATAGAATTCTGTGCCACTCGAGGCGATAGTAGGCCTTCGAAAACACCGTTGAATATGAAATTACCGAATTACCCTTGGAGGGTAAATTACCAAATTTACCTTTGGAAGGTAAATTATCGAATTACCCTTCGTGGGTAAAATTTCTGAATTTCCCTTAGAGAGTAAATTACTGAATTACCCTTGGAGGGTAAATTACCGAATTACCCTTGGAGGGTAAATTACCGAATTACCCTTGGAGGGTAAATTACCGAATTTACCTTTGGAAGGTAAATTACCGAATTACCCTTGGTGGGTAAAATTTATGAATTACCCTTAGAGAGTAAATTACTGAATTACCCTTGGTGGGTAAAATTTCTGAATTACCCTTAGAGAGTAAATTACCGAATTACCCTTAGTGGGTACGATTACCGAATTATAAAAATGCCCTTACGGGCCGAATTACGAAAATGCCCCTAATGGGCCGAATTACGAAATGTCCCTATGGACCGAATTACAAAAATGCCCCTAATGGGCTGAATTACGAAATGTCCCTATGGACCAAATTACGAAAATGCCCCTAATAGGCCGAATTACGAAATGTCCCTATGGACCGAATTACGAAAATACCCTTTATGGGCCAAATGTGATATTTGATATATGGGCAGTTTGATATTTGTGATATGGGCCAGAGTGTGTAATTTCACACTTATCTCATGGGTTAGATATACCGTAAGCATTAGAATAAATCGTAAAATTTGTAAAATCAGAAAATACGCTATAATAACACTTTTTGTGTAAATGCATGAAACCGGTATTAAGGTTGTGGGAATTACGGATTTGCCCTTAATGGGTTATTTTGTTAAAAAGTGATATTTTGGGCCATATGAATTATTTTGATAAATTGGCCAAGTGTGAAATTTGAAAAAAAAAGGCCTCATGTGATTAATGGGCCAAAATTTGCTAGATCGATTAATGGGCCAAAATTTGCTAGATCGATTAATGGGCCAAAATTTGCTAGATCGATTAATGGGCCAAAATTTGCTAGATCGCTTAATGGGCCAAATTGTTAAGATTGATTAATGGGCCAAAATGCTAGATTGCTTAATGGGCCAACTTGTATTATGGGCCTTATGATGAAATTATTCTATGAATATTGTTATGCTTTGTATATGCATACATGATTGCATGGGTTGGGATAAAATTGAAGAGAAGTGCTAATGGCTCTGCCACAATCTAGTTCGGTGACTCTGTCACAATCCAGTTCGGTGGCTCTGCCACAATCTAGTTCGGTGACTCTGTCATAATCTAGTTTGGTGGCTCTGCCATAAACATTTTAAATGGCTTTATGCCTGCGATTGGTGTGTTGGCGGGGTGGGTTGACTTGATCCCTACAGGTGTGTTGGTTGGTACGGGTGGTGTGTAGCGGATGGAAATTAGGTTTGGTTTGGGATTTGCATATCATATGCATATTGTAACATCCCCAAACCCGGCCCATTCATTCCGACCGAATCTGGTTATGTCACTGGGAAAGTCGGTTGAAAATCTTCTAGTAAATTTTATTCTTGTAGAAATCTTGGGCATGATTGTTTGAAAACTCATGTTTTATTTTGAAAACTCAGGGGATTAAAAATTTAGTTGAATCAATGGATAAAACCATATACCATTTTCACATAGCAATTTAAATTAAATTAAACCATAGTTAAAAATAATACCAAAATAATAAAATGGCCTTTATTACAACCCAATAATTCAAATAAAGTACTTATATCAAAACCAAGCATAAAATATTAAATCATCATCTTCGGCATGGGCCACCTTGTCCTCTCCGATCCCGGTCCAGCTTTATGCAATACCTGAAATGGTTAAAGGAAAAAGGTGAGTCACCAAGACTCAGTGTGCAACCCTTTTTCCCGGATTAGCAAAACATCATATGCAAACATAACATAATCATCATGCATCCAATTAATATGCACCCACTCCTAACCATCCATTCACCTTTTCTACCCCATGTGGTACCAAACCACTGGTGGTGCCAAACCACTGGTGACATATAGTCACAATGTGTTACCAAAACACTGGTGTCCCAAAGACACAATATCCGTCAATGTGGTGCCAAACCACTGGTGTCCCAAAGACACGTTTGTGCTACCAAAGCACTGGTGACCGAAGTCACAAATCCGATGATGGGGCCAACCCATCGTGTGATACCAAATCACTAGCAGACGATCCCATATCTCAAGTGGGGCCAACCCACGGTGGTGTTAACCACAGGGACGAGTCGCAATGAGGTGCCAAACCTCTGGTGTCCCAAAGACACAAATGTGGTACCAAACCACTGGTGACCGTAGTCACAATAATCGAGTGATGGGGCCAACCCATCGTGTGATACCAAATCACTGGCGTCAATCCCTCAATACCGCCTTGTGGGGCCAACCCACTGTGGTGCGAAACCACGGGGACGAGACGCTGAGGTGCCAAACCTCTGGAGGTGCCAAACCTCTGGTGACCCAAAGTCACAAAGTTGTGTTACCAAAACACTGGTGCTCGTCAGCACAAAATATCACTGCCCCCTCCTCTCATATCACCCATCATCATACCAACTCATGTATAGTATTCAAAATCATGCAAACATGTTTAACGTTGCATCTCATAGCACATACATCATAAATCATGACATCATGTATCAATAATAGTACTCATAATGAAACGGACTTACCTGAATCCGTGCACATACCCCATAGGGTATCATATCACTCAACCATACTGTTTCGGTTTTACCAATCAATCAGTTTATCAAACATATACAAAGCAAGAAGTATGTTAGTTTACACACCTGGTTACTAATGCGACTATCAAATCCCGTAGATCAAGATCTAACGCACTAGATCCCCCTTCCTTAACACTTTTCGAGCACTAGCCACAACCCGAGATATGCGAGATCAAGCCTTCCCCTACAATCGGCCAAAACTAAACAACATAACCATGCTAATCAACCTCTAAGGGTATAATCGTAATTTTACCTACTAAGGGTACTTTCGTAATTTACCCACCAAGGGTATTTTCGTAAATTCATAACTAAAATGGCCTTTTCGAAGGCCTAATGTCACCACTAGCGACTCAGCTACCATTTCCGGTTGTACCGGACGATTGGGCCTAAAACCCGATTTCGGCCCATCCGGGCCCACACGCTCGTGTGGCCCACCTAACACAAATCTAGCCACGTATATAACTTCCACCTAGTCTAGTTCAACATATACTAACCAATCATGCAATTTACTCATATGGGCCCACGGGCCTATTGGGCCCACTTTGGCCCATCGAGGCCCAAGCAGCCCCAACCCACAAGAATACTACTGATGGCCTCAACTATCGCGTCGAAGCCCCACACATGCGCTCGCACGCTCGTGTGGCTACTATTGTCGTGATCGGCACTTCGGCATTTGCCGCTCTACAACTAGAGTAGAGAGAGTTACACACCTGATAGGACTCTGGGCTAATCCGCGCTCCGACCACTCTTGTGCCCAAACGCCCTCCATGATGTGTTAACTCTCCTCCCGGAATGCTCTTTATATAGCTAGCTCTTCACCTTCATTCTTTGTGTCTTTCTGATGTGGGATCCCTTTGTCAGTAGAGTTTAAATTCAACTGAAACTCTTGCCGTCCAATCCGCAAAATAAATACTCCCTTGCTTCTCATGAGATTCGAACCCAGGCTCCCTTGCAACATAATCCATGCCACTAACCACTTGGCCACAAGCTCCTCTTATCACATAATCCATGCGTAACTAAATATAAATCTATAGCCAAATTCTAAGATCCAAGTAAAAAGAAACCAAAATGCAAAAGCCAAGACTTGAACCTTGGACCTCCTTCCTTCCCTGTGGCGTCACCCTCTTGTCTCTTATGTGGCGTCACTTTGCCACTACACCACACACTCCACTTGTGTCATTTTTCTCCATATTTTATTCTTAAGGCCTATCTGCCAACTTCCAGGGTTTTTTTTCACCTAAAACCAAAATTTCCCCAAAGCCAATATTTGATCCCGGGACTTCATAGAAGCCCTCTAACCTTCCAAAATCACTTATCCAATGGGTCTAACTAGCATTTAAGCCGATCTCTTGTTCTCCAAAAATTTAAACGCTACTACGCCTAAGGCCCATTGGGCTCAATTCTCCTAGGCCCAATTTTGGGATGTTACAAATCTACCCTCCTTAAAGAAATTTCGTCCTCGAAATTTCCAACTAACTAACAGTCGCACATCCTAACCTACCACACTACGCTCTTGCTGCGCACTCTGATCTTAATAAAGCTGTCATTCCACCTTGACCACGTCCGCGACAACCACGTCCCCTAGAACTCATATCTAGCGTCGCGATTTAATCTGATTAAAAGTTTTATGCATTAGAAATTTTGTTCCACTGTTTTATCCACGAGCAAATTTTATGAACAGAAGTTTCTGGAAGTCGTTCTTTCGAGCAATCAAAGTTTCATCTCAAGTTTTCTGTTCTAATTCACACATTCACATACTTCACTAAAGACACATTCATTCATCCATGTCACTTTCTTGAGCATTCCCAACCCAGGGGTAATTTCGACATTTTCTTATAGGGGTATTTCGGTAATAACTCAGGGTCAATTTGAAAATAGTTTTCAAATTAAAGATATTTCAAAGTTTACAAAATCTCAGGGGTCATCTTGGAAAAATTTGTTTTTCAAACCAGATGTGTTGCAAAAATTTCGGAAATCGGGGTTATTTCAGTAATTGGGGACGTTAAGGGCATTTTCGTAAATTTCTCAAATCAGGATATCTCGATATTTGTAAAACAGAAGTTTTTGATATTTTCATAATGTAAGAACATTTTAGTAAAAATCGAGGGAATCATGAAAATTTTGAAACCAAGGGCATTTTGGTAATTTTGTTCATCAGGGGTAATTTTGTAAATTTTCAAATCAGGGTATCTTGAAAATAGCATTTTTGTATACTTTTGCAAAGTAGGGAAATTTTATTAAAATTGGAGTTAAACCGGAAATCTTGAAAGTCAGGGGCATTTTAGTAATTTTGCCACTAGGGGCATTTTGGAAATTTTGGTAAATCGAGAAAACGTCTTTCAAAATCAGATTTAGGGTTTACAAACCAAAGGGGTAAGTTTGAAAATTTTAAAACTAAGGGTTTTAAAACAGTAAGGCTAATCCCTTTCGGGTTTTAATACTTGGTTTAGCCTATGAACAAGTCTTCTTGGTTAAGGTGAACCGTAGCTACGCACCAGGTAGGATTCGAGTAAAGAGGAGGTGAGTCGCTAGGACTGCTTAAATACCAAGCTCTTACTGAATGCCACTCCTAGACATGCGTACAGTGGTTACCACACCTTAACTCGGCGACTTACTTCATAGGTTTGTTTAAGAGCTTTAAGTCTTATGCATATGTTTGAGTAGACTAATCCTAGGGTCCAATAGTCCTAATATTCTAATCTACGAACCCAATCTAAGCCCATAATACATTACACAACCAAATCACTTTAAGAGCTAGAAGTACTTACCTGGTGGACTTTGGGCCGGAGACACAAGTGCCATGCCAGAATAACCTGAAAAACTTTTCTTTATAAAAGCCCACATTTCGAAAAGCCCATTTTGAAAACTGTTTCGGGCCCAAAACCCTCAAAGCCGAGTTTTGAACCGGGCTCTGATACCAAACTGTAACATCCCCAAACCCGGCCCATTCATTCCGACCGAATCTGGTTATGTCACTGGGAAAGTCGGTTGAAAATCTTCTAGTAAATTTTATTCTTGTAGAAATCTTGGGCATGATTGTTTGAAAACTCATGTTTTATTTTGAAAACTCAGGGGATTAAAAATTTAGTTGAATCAATGGATAAAACCATATACCATTTTCACATAGCAATTTAAATTAAATTAAACCATAGTTAAAAATAATACCAAAATAATAAAATGGCCTTTATTACAACCCAATAATTCAAATAAAGTACTTATATCAAAACCAAGCATAAAATATTAAATCATCATCTTCGGCATGGGCCACCTTGTCCTCTCCGATCCCTGTCCAGCTTTATGCAATACCTGAAATGGTTAAAGGAAAAAGGTGAGTCACCAAGACTCAGTGTGCAACCCTTTTTCCCGGATTAGCAAAACATCATATGCAAACATAACATAATCATCATGCATCCAATTAATATGCACCCACTCCTAACCATCCATTCACCTTTTCTACCCCATGTGGTACCAAACCACTGGTGGTGCCAAACCACTGGTGACATATAGTCACAATGTGTTACCAAAACACTGGTGTCCCAAAGACACAATATCCGTCAATGTGGTGCCAAACCACTGGTGTCCCAAAGACACGTTTGTGCTACCAAAGCACTGGTGACCGAAGTCACAAATCCGATGATGGGGCCAACCCATCGTGTGATACCAAATCACTAGCAGACGATCCCATATCTCAAGTGGGGCCAACCCACGGTGGTGTTAACCACAGGGACGAGTCGCAATGAGGTGCCAAACCTCTGGTGTCCCAAAGACACAAATGTGGTACCAAACCACTGGTGACCGTAGTCACAATAATCGAGTGATGGGGCCAACCCATCGTGTGATACCAAATCACTGGCGTCAATCCCTCAATACCGCCTTGTGGGGCCAACCCACTGTGGTGCGAAACCACGGGGACGAGACGCTGAGGTGCCAAACCTCTGGAGGTGCCAAACCTCTGGTGACCCAAAGTCACAAAGTTGTGTTACCAAAACACTGGTGCTCGTCAGCACAAAATACCACTGCCCCCTCCTCTCATATCACCCATCATCATACCAACTCATGTATAGTATTCAAAATCATGCAAACATGTTTAACGTTGCATCTCATAGCACATACATCATAAATCATGACATCATGTATCAATAACAGTACTCATAATGAAACGGACTTACCTGAATCCGTGCACATACCCCATAGGGTATCATATCACTCAACTATACTGTTTCGGTTTTACCAATCAATCAGTTTATCAAACATATACAAAGCAAGAAGTATGTTAGTTTACACACCTGGTTACTAATGCGACTATCAAATCCCGTAGATCAAGATCTAACGCACTAGATCCCCTTTCCTTAACACTTTTCGAGCACTAGCCACAACCCGAGATATGCGAGATCAAGCCTTCCCCTACAATCGGCCAAAACTAAACAACATAACCATGCTAATCAACCTCTAAGGGTATAATCGTAATTTTACCTACTAAGGGTACTTACGTAATTTACCCACCAAGGGTATTTTCGTAAATTCATAACTAAAATGGCCTTTTCGAAGGCCTAATGTCACCACTAGCGACTCAGCTACCATTTCCGGTTGTACCGGACGATTGGGCCTAAAACCCGATTTCGGCCCATCCGGGCCCACACGCTCGTGTGGCCCACCTAGCACAAATCTAGCCACGTATATAACTTCCACCTAGTCTAGTTCAACATATACTAACCAATCATGCAATTTACTCATATGGGCCCACGGGCCCATTGGGCCCACTTCGGCCCATCGAGGTCCAAGCAGCCCCAACCCACAAGAATACTACTGATGGCCTCAACTATTGCGTCGAAGCCCCACACGTGCGCTCGCACGCTCGTGTGGCTACTATTGTCGTGATCGGCACTTCGGCATTTGCCGCTCTACAACTAGAGTAGAGAGAGTTACACACCTGATAGGACTCTGGGCTAATCCGCGCTCCGACCACTCTTGTGCCCAAACGCCCTCCATGATGTGTTAACTCTCCTCCCGGAATGCTCTTTATATAGCTAGCTCTTCACCTTCATTCTTTGTGTCTTTCTGATGTGGGATCCCTTTGTCAGTAGAGTTTAAATTCAACTGAAACTCTTGCCGTCCAATCCGCAAAATAAATACTCCCTTGCTTCTCATGAGATTCGAACCCAGGCTCCCTTGCAACATAATCCACGCCACTAACCACTTGGCCACAAGCTCCTCTTATCACATAATCCATGCGTAACTAAATATAAATCTATAGCCAAATTCTAAGATCCAAGTAAAAAGAAACCAAAATGCAAAAGCCAAGACTTGAACCTTGGACCTCCTTCCTTCCCTGTGGCGTCACCCTCTTGTCTCTTATGTGGCGTCACTTTGCCACTACACCACACACTCCACTTGTGTCATTTTTCTCCATATTTTATTCTTAAGGCCTATCTGCCAACTTCCAGGGTTTTTTTTCACCTAAAACCAAAATTTCCCCAAAGCCAATATTTGATCCCGGGACTTCATAGAAGCCCTCTAACCTTCCAAAATCACTTATCCAATGGGTCTAACTAGCATTTAAGCCGATCTCTTGTTCTCCAAAAATTTAAACGCTACTACGCCTAAGGCCCATTGGGCTCAATTCTCCTAGGCCCAATTTTGGGATGTTACACATATTATATACATGTTATTATGTTATAATTGTAAATGGGCTTAGGCCCAAAATATTGCTATGTGTGTTCCGAACCAGTGGATGATGGTAAGGGGATTACACACTGAGTTCTTGTAACTCACCCCCTTTCTCTTAACCTTTTCAGGTAATGCTCAGTGACGTGGACTTGGGCCTTGGATGACTCGATGGAGACCATACTTCAGAAATGGTTTATTTGGACTTCATACTTCTTTCTTGTTTATTTTATTACTCTACTATTTTGGGTTAAATGTTGTAATCAAGCCTCGGATTTTCTTTCAAAATGCTTCTGCAACTCTATACCCAAACGTCCCATTTTCATAAATTGTTTATTTCAAATATATTTTCACAACCAAAAAGGTTTTTAAAGATAATTACGTTTTCAAGTAAATAACAATTGCTTACGTGTTTTGGGTTTTCACGAAGAGGCTGTAATTCTCAAACAAGTTTTTAACAATCTCAAAGATGGTTTGAAAAAAAATAACTTCCATGTGACACACCAGATTCGGGCTTAACGTCTAGGCCGGGTTTGGGGTGTTACAATGGATAACACAGTAAGCTTACGAACTTAGGGTAAGTATGATATCCATGATACCTACCTTAATGGATGTTGATATCCATGATACCTACCTTAATGGATGTTTTGCAACACTAAATTAAGCCTTCACAAGCATTATTCCACCATAAATCAAGCTTGAACATCCACTAATCACCATTTTATCATTTTCCATAAACTAAAAATATAACCAATAATTAATATAAATTTTTTTCTATGCTTTCTCAACACATTGTTTAACAAAATTTAACTTAGAAGAGATGTAAAAAGCCATTTATTAGCTTGTTGAAGTTTCCTCTCTCTTATATCAACTTCTCTCTTAAGAAATCCATAAACCTTAAATTAAAATTGATGAAATTGATAAAAGAATTGAGCTTAGGAGGTTGGTTACATGAAGATTTTAACAAAGGCGGGTAGTAGAAATTTTGAAAGGAAATGGAGAAAATAGCAAGTGAATGGAAGAAGAAGGTGGAAACTTCTATGGTTTTCTGTTGGTGATGGAGAAAAAGAGAATAGAGCTGATGTGTAATGACCCGTTTTCAGTGGTGTTGGAAACAATGGTTTTGGGACAACCACTTCGACAAGAGAGTCAGTATTTTATTATTTGTTTAATGTGTACGAGCAATTATTAGAGTCATATTAAAAGTTCGTTAAAAAATTTTAACGTTTAATTAGTTAATGAAGTAAAAATAGCTAAATCATAGAAGCTGCAAAAGTTAGTTTCTATAAGTTAAAGGTGTTAAATTAATAAGGATATAGGAGTGGAAGGATTTATTGCGTAAATTGACCTTTGGTTGTTTAGTGGATGGTTTATACATACATTTTATATATATTATATGTTGTTTTAATGGCAAAATGGTAATTTAATAAAAAAAATAACATAAACAAATAGTAAAACAATTGTTGTCATCTTGCTCATTCAAAATTCTTAGCCCAAAACACCATTTTTGGGCAAAGGAGGTTTGGCCAAGTTCTCTTTAATGCATGCGTGAGATTTTGAAATCCATTTTTAATGATTTTTATGTTTTTGTGATCATTTTAATTGAATCTAACTAACCTGGGGGTCAATTCGTAAAACTGTTAAAGTTTTAAGGATTTAGCATGAATGGTTTAAGTGTGTTTGTGAACTTAATTGATAGAATATTAAGCTTGGTTGATAAATAAACTTATTTTGTATAATAGTTTTTAGTAATTTTAATGTTAAAGGATTAATTTGTTAAAAGAGTAAAATTCATTGGAGTTAATGTGAAATTTTGACGAATATAGGTTGTTTAGGAACCCATGAAACTCGGTTAGCATGAAATTTGGTTAATTGTGGTTAATTTGTAAGTTTTGAGTTTACGGACTAAATTGCATAAAGGTTAAATATTGGGGTAATTTTGTAAAATGATGATGGAAGGAGTTAATTGTATAAAACTGCTTATTTAACTGCTGAAATTGTATTAATTGAATGAAAATGATTATCTAGATCAATAAACGAATCAATTGGATTTAAATTTAGGAAAAGCTAAAGTATCGGACTAATTGTTGGCTCTATTTTTGTAACCGTTTTAGTCGAGGTAAGTTCATATAATGGTCAATTCATTACTTGTAGATTTTTGAAAATGTTCATTATATCTTAAATGATTATTTTGTGTTATATGCTAAATGAGATTAAATGGTTATGGTGATCAATTGACAAATTGTGGAAAATGAAAATTTCATGAATATGTATATGAAATGTTATATGATAAAAAAAAAAGGAATTAAAGGATATGTAATGTGTCCGTTTGAACCTTGTGAATACCTAGGATACAAATGACATGTTATTAGGGGTTATACGATTTCAGGTGCTGGTATTGGATGTCCTATCGATAGCTGAGGTCCTGCATTTGTTGCGGATTCTCCACAACTCATGTAAGCAGCATCACGTAGCTGAACATCTCAACCCACAGCTCGTGTGAGTAGACCCACTTCACAGCTCGTGTGAGCATTACAGATATGGTTAAGGCTACAGATATAGATACAGGTACACTTTGTGTGAGCATGGTTATCCTATATCCGAAGTTGTATCATTTGTTTCAATAGGTAATAAAAACATAAAAGAGTAAGCTTAATTATATGAATTAATATGTGATCATGAAAGTTAAAATGGAAGATGTTGGTATAATGCTCTGATTTGGATGAGTAATGCAAATTGGTATTATGGTGAATGAAAGGCATATTTGAAATGTTACTATTATGTGTTTTATGATATGATGAGTTTATATGTTTTTCTTATGGAGCAGCTCACTAACTTGTAGGACTTGTAATGTGTATAGGATTTCATAAGTTTATGAGTATGATAATGAGATTATGCATCAAATTTATATAAATTGAGTTTAAAAGGTAAGTTTACGTTTAAGATTATATGAGCTTACTAAGCACTAGTTGCTTCTGCAGTTATTTTCTTTGTCTTGTAGATCATCAGAAAGCTCAATCGATTTGAACCTCATCGGAGCACATACACACTATCCAGCCACCAATTTGGTAGTTTTTGGGTTATTTTTTTATGGTCTTAAATGGCATGTAATAATAGTTTTTATGCTATTTTTCCAATGTGATGTGGTTTGAGCTTACTTGTCTATATGCTTTGATTTTGGCTTGTAAATGTACATGTAAATATGTGTTTTTCGTCACCTGTGAATGCCTTATGAATATAGATGGCTTATGGTATATTGGAATATGAATGGAATGGTTAAATGGCAAGTGTGGTGTATGTTTAATATATGGATTTGTGACATTGAGTTTGGATTAATTTTGCATATGAATTGTGGTGCCAAGTAATGGCATATTGGTTAGCACCTAGGTTGATGGATTTTGGCATATTTTAGGTGTGTTTGATTGTGTTTAATGTGTGAAAGTGTTTGGAAATGATTTGTCTTGGTGTGTAAGAAAAGGTTGTTGAATTGACTTACATTAGGGGTTATTTTGGTAGCACATGACCTGGGACACGAGTTGGCACTCAATCATGTGCCATACACAGTCACACCAGACGATTGTGTGTCATTTAAAATTTTAAGTGCAGATTGGTCCACACGGTCTCAGAGAGTTACATGGCCTGGTGACATGACTGTGTGACCTTATTTTGAATACATGCACGGTTTGGTACACGGCCTGCAACACGACCGTGTAACCTCATTTCGAATACTCACACGGGCTAGGAAACGATCGTGTGACCCATACTTCGAATTGTACACGGTTAGCTGCACGACCATGTTCCTAAGCCACATGGTTTAGGCTTTGTCACATGGTCGTGTTACCCCTGTTTCCAAAATTTTTAGATTTTTCTATAATTTACTATTTTGTTTCAGATTAGTCCCTGATTGTTTACAAACTATTTTTAAGGTCCCGTAGGCTCAGTTTACAAACATGGGCCCCTTAAGTGCATTGATGCTATATATGAAATGTGTAATTGAATGTTAGTATTTAAATTTGAATAATTGTTTCTATATGAAGTTAAATGTTTCGATTTGTACTGTAATACTCCGTAACCCTAATCCGACGAGGTAGACGAGTTAGGGATGTTACATGATAGGTTTCTTTCCCATCTTTAAAATACCAACAAATGGGCTTTGGGCCCATGTTTTCATGTTTCAAATATATTTTATGTCAATTTGAAGCCCATTTCTTTAATATGAGATTCAAATAATCTAAATTAATTCCGAACACAAAACATTATATTAAAATATTATTTCTATCATAAAAGTCTCGGGAACTAATCAAATTACCCTTTTATGGCAAAATTACTACAGTCTCTTTTTGTCCTTTATAGTGATTTCCTCTCAAAAATTCATTACTTAGACTAATCCAAGCCTATAATTCATCATAAATCTCTAATATCATTCCATAAGTAGTAAAAATTACACTTTATCTATTCTCCCGCAAAAAAATGAGAATTATAATTTAATCCTTATACTATTCAAAAATTTCAACTTAGCCCCAAAAGTGATTTTCATTACACCAAATCACATTCCAATCCACTTCATGTCAAATAATGCATAAGAATCAATATTTTTCATAGTTGGATAATTTTGTACATTAGTCCTAACACCTTTCAAAATTTGTAATTTGATCTCTTTTTGTCATATTATCACTTTTATAACTCTTTTCACAAATTTCAATCACCAATATCAAATTCCTTTCATAAACTTTCTTATCCGAGTCATTTCCACAATTTCTCATAATTTCTTGATATCAGAATTTCCAGAGCGTAACAAAAAGAAATCACATTATTTAATAAGAATACTTTTCGATAAAAAAATAAGAATAAATTTTAAAATTTATGTGGTACTAATGTTAATTGAATATTTTATTTACACTATAAATGTGTTATTTTAAAATTTAATGTAAATGTAATATTCTAAGCATACATACAATATAAGTTACAAATACATTGAAAATTTAATAAAGTAAAAAATAGATTTATGAATGATATTAAGTTAACCGAGATAATGTATATAAATTTTATTCGAGTTAGTATATTTGATTCACTCCTAATTTATTCGATAACTGTGATGGGCTATTAAAATTTTAATCATTTAAAAATATTAATAGCAACTTCAAATTTTACAATTCAATAACCAAGGAATATAATGTATTAAATAATGATATGGTCTTAATATATTTAACATATAATTAATTAATGTCAACATTAATTTATAGAAAGGAAGGTCCAAAACACGTGCACACCACGCTACTTTTTCTTCCTTTCCTTTTTTTTTTTTTGGCATTTTAATATAATTGTTTAATTTCAATTTTACTCCTTTCATACTTAAATTTGAAATTTATGTATATCTATAAATTATATATAAAAGGAAAGCCCTACAGGACACTGTCCTATTTTTCTGCATTATATTATAATGGTCCAATTTCAATTTCGGTCCCCTTGACATTTTTCCTACTATTTTATATTATAAAATAATGGTTTAATTGCAATTATGGTCCCTTTACTTTACTTAGTTTATATAATACTAGCCAAATTTCAGTTTCAGTCGCTATACCACACTAAAATTTGATATTTAGAATTTAGTACATCTAGGAACACATGTTTCGTTGTTCTCTCTCTCTCACACATGCATTATAAGATAATTGTCCAATTTCAATTTTTATCCTTTATTTTTTTTTTTTTAGATTACGTAACAATGGTCAAATTTTAATTTTGGTTCCTATACTATGCTCAAATTCGAGATTTTATCCTTGTATTTAATTTTTTTACATAATTTAGTAATTTTAAATAATTATTTATATCATTTATCATAGTAATTGTACAAATAAATATATTTTATTACTTAATTTATTATTATTATTTAAATTATATTATGAAGTGATTCATCCAAATATTGAATGATGTGTCATGTTTTAATTCTATCCCATCATATTTTTAATCTTAAATAATCTCATAATTTTCTAATTTATCTTAATTTAGTTCTAAATTTATTTTCGTAAAATATTAAATTAACATTTTAATTGAAAATTATACAATATAATTGAAAATTTCATTTTAATTAATTATTTAAATCGCAACATGAAGTATACAATCTAGTATATAAAAAATGTCATAGCCTAATTTATGGGCCTCACGTATCATTAATGATATGGCCTTTTATGGGCCTGACATATCAAAATAATACTATTATTCCTTGGATAATTTTTTTTTTTGGTTTTGACATTGTCTTTGAATGAATTAATGGAAAATGTCGTTTTTTTCTTTTAAAAAATTATTGGATAACTTCGATTTTTGGAAAAATTATAGGACTAGGCCGAAATAATGAAAATGCTTCTAGCTGTAAGCGTTTTCAGCAGATTTGCAAGAAAGCACTTCCAACTGGATGCGCTTTTCTACCACATCAGCTAAAAACGCTTTCAACTGGAAGTATTTTCCCCAACGGCTCCTCCAACCCAACAGCTATTTAAATAGCCATTGAACCCCCCACTAACGACCTTTTTTTTTCTATATAAACCCCTATTTCCTTTTTTTTTTCAATTTAATCTCAACTATCTCTCTCTCTCATATTCTCAAATCTCTCAAATTTCTCTCAATTTCCTCTCAATTTCTCACTCAATTTTTATTTCTCTCCCAACTCTCTTTTTTTATTATTAAAATTGTATTAAGGTTTTTTAGATAATTTATTCTATTGCAATTTATTTCGTATTTTTCAAAATTAGTAATGGCAAAATCTTTATTTCGTTTGGATGGCAAGCACATTTTGGTCGATCAATTGCAAATGGTAAGTGTCGAAACCATTTTTTTTAAAATGGTCGACTTTTATTTAAAAACAAAAATGGAGTCGCCACCAATCCTTTTTTATGCGGTGTGATCGGATCACCTCATAATTTGATTGCTTTAATAAGATGTTTTGGTTTACTAAAACAACGATTTTGGTCTACGAAATTCGAGAAAATGGGTTCGGGAGTCGGTTACGTACGAGAAAGGATTAGCACCCTCGATAAGCCCAAAATTAGTACCTAGTTGATTAATTAGTGTCTTAGTGTCGAAAACTAAAAATCTTGAAGAGATTTAAAAAAAACGATCCTTTGTTAAAATATTGAAAATTGAAATTTTTTTAGAGAATGGCGTATTTCACGTTAATCGGGAAAAAGAATTATGTATCGTAAGTTAGGACACAATGTCTTAAATTCTCGAAAAGAGATAAACACCGGAAAAATTATTTATTTTGAAAGATATTCGATTATCTCAGTTTTAAAAAGAAATCATATTCCGTAAGTTAGAACCCGATTTTTTCTTGATTCCCGAGAATATTTTTAATTAAAATATCATGCTAAAAAAAATTCGGCTATTTGGATTTATCAAGAAACTCAAAACCCCGTAAGTTAGGGAACGACTTTTCGAATCTCCAAAATATGAAATATTGCTTATTGTTAAACATTTTTACATATTTGGATAAAAGTTAATGTAATATTCAATAATAACATATGATAGATGATAAAATATTATAATAATAATGGTGTAATTACAAGGATGAATTCAACATTAGTGAACAAGTCACGATAAATAAATAAAGTAATGAAGCGGAAATGCATGATATAAAAACGAACTAATATAATATAAAAATGTTTAAACATGAGTGAAATAATGGAACCATACATAACAAGGAACAGATTATAAACAAATGGATAAATAAGTGAATTTTAGTAGTAAGAAAATACACGAACCAACAAATATTTATAAAGAAAACATTAACCTTACAAACTAACATATATATGTATAAAGCATATAGAATAATCAATGAATGAGTAAGTAAGTTAAATATACATAGTATTAAGCTTGAATATTTCAAAGTAGAAGTAATAAATAAATAATATAAACAATAAATAAATAAATAACATAAAATGATAAGTGAATAGATAAATAAAACAAGTAAAATGTTAAATTTGAAATATAAAAGAAACGAATAAGGGCATAGTAAACAAATAAGTATATGATTAAATAAAATCTCTCATAAAAATTTAAATTAAATGGGCGAAGGACTAAGTTATAATAAAAATGAAATTAACAGTAAAATTTTTTATAATAGAATAACCACGTAAGGACTAAAGTATGAGGAGCGAAATTTCATAGGGACTTATTAAGAAGTTATTCCTTTCGCCCTCCGAATGCACCGTTTCCAGGATCGAATGGTCAAGGGACCAAAATAAAAATAGAATGAAAGTTTATGGATAGATTTTAAAAGGAAGAAATAACGGAATAAGGATCGTATTAAAAACTCTAGAAAAGCAGGAGGATTTAAAAAGAAAATAACCTCTTTTATTGAAAAACGCACGGATCCCATCGGTCCGCGTCAAAACGACGCTGTTTAACGTCTGGGTTACTAATTCAAAACGGCGTCGTTTCTGATAAGCTATATAAAACTAATTTTTTTACCAAAAATTCATTTAGTCCATTGTTTTTTTTATAAAAAAACTTAAAAAGCTTTCAAACTCTCCCGCTCTCCCCAGAATCCAGCCAAGCTCCGATTATCGGACCACGGTGGCCAGAGAGCACAAAAAAACCCCCTTTCAAAGCCTATCACACGTGGAGCAAGGATCTGAGGCCAAAACCCCCGAAAGCCCGGCCAAACCCGGCGGAACAACAAAGAAAAGTTTCATTTCTTCTCATTTTCGGCGTGGCCTTCGACGGCGAGTAGATCAACCGGTTTAGGTGAGTTTCCTTTCCTTTCCGTATTTTCGTATGTAAAAAATAAGATAAAAAAATAAAAATATAAGAACTTAAGAATAAAACGAGAATCACCTTCAAATTTACAATCGGTTTCTTTTGGACTTTTTTTGTATTCGAAATCTACTATTTTTTTGTATTGATTGTGTGTTCGTAGGTGTCCCAAAAAATACAACGATGTGTTTTTGGTTTTTACAGCCGAAAAACACAATATTTTGTTACAAAAATTTCTGCTTGTTTTTTTTTTTTTTTTGCTATTGTTTCTTTTGTTTTTGTCTTGCTTGCAGGTACGGAGGTCAGCTGTGTACGGAGGTGCTGACGTGGAGGTACGGAGGTTGACGTGGAGGAGGCAGCGGCACCAGAAGGTTGTTGCAGCGGCAGCTTATGCTGGCCCTAAGGTTTTCTTTTTTTGAAACTTTAAGGTTGTGGGCTTTAGAATTTTGGTTAGGGATTGGGCTTGTAATTCATTGGGTTGTTCTTGTGATTTGGATTGTTAATTATTTTGGACTTTTATTTATTATTTAGTTTGGGTTTAGTTTTGTAATTGTGATTTGGGCCCAGGCCAAAATTGGCCTATTACAGCTGCCCCTCTTTGCTTATTGTCGTGTAACGAGAATGGAGCAAAGACTTTAAAAGGACCATTTTTGCCTGGTCTTGCCGAATATTGACTTTTTGGTGCTTCTTTCTTTCAAGTAGCCCCATTCCCTCCCACTGCGTCTTCAGGGGTATAGGAATTGGTGCTTAAATCCGCTTCAATGTAATTTCAAGGAGTAGAGACTTGTAGCTTCGGTCTACTCCGCTGAAATTTCAAGGAGAAGAGATTTGTAGCTTCGATCTACTTCGCTGAAACTTTAAGGAGATAAGAATTGGTAATTTCAACCTGCTCCACTGCAACTTCAGGAAGGTAAGGTTTGTGTATTTTTATACTGTTCCACTACAACTTTAGGGAGATAAGCATTGTGGCTTCGATCTGCTCCAATGTAATTTCAGGGAGAAGAGATTTGTAGCTTCGATCTACTCCGCTGGAACTCCAAGGAGATAAAAATTGGTAATTTCAACTTGCTCCACTGCAAATTTAGGGAGATAAGGTTTACAACTTGTAGCTTCAATCTGTTCCGCTGCAACTTCAGGGAAATAAGATTCGCTGTCTTCAGTCTACCTGCTGCAACTTCAGGGAGATAAGGCTGGTGGCTTTAATCTGCTTCATTGCAACTTTAAAAAGATAAGATCCGCCATCTTCGATCTACTCCATTACAACTTCAAAGAGATAAGATCTACGACTTCAATCTGTTCCACTGCTACTTCAAGGAGATGAGATTTGTGGATTCACCGATGTTGCTACACCGTCGTCTGGGGGATATGACCTGTTAATTGATTTCATGGGCCTATGCTTATGCTAAATGATTAGGATGCAATGATCAAAATGAATCAAATGCTCTTAACTAGATGTGTTATGAATGATATTTGTATGAATGCATAATGTCATGAGAATGATCCCTTTTTAATGTCTGGGTTGTCATTGCTCGTTGTTCATCAAGGTTGTATCTCTGATGTAATATCCTATCTTCTTGTTCAGCTGATATCTTTGACAGAAAATCCAAAGACATAGTCACAATTTAGACTCTTCTTTCTCAAATATTTCCAATTATTAGGCTTGGTGAGTTCTAAATAGTAGTCTTGTTTCAGGTTCTTGTACTATTTAGAAGCTACCAAAGTAATATGCAGAACTTCTTTGGTGAAAGTCTTATTAGTCCATTAATCGTTATTTCGATGCAAAATGCTTGAAAAGGATCATAATGATGGACAAAACTGAAATTTATCAGGAACAAAATCTGAAAAGAATGGATTAATTGAAGAAAACAAATATTGCTGGAATACAAAATAGGTGAGGGGACAAATAAGTGCCATGGTTATCGCAGCCTGAGCTTCTTTGTATGAACTTCTTGAGGACCATTTTGAGCTCAACATGTGTTTAGGAGATCTAGAGTACTTTGCCGATGCCCCAAGATGTAACATACATCCTCCTTGTTAATTTAGGCATAGCAAGAGTACCGCATGCCCCACCTTCGATCAAAATTTGAATTGCCCTTTCACTGGTTTTCAATTCAAAACTCCTTTGGTATCAAGGTGCCCTTTGCGGGTTTTCGCCTTGGCCTCTCCTTTATTTTTTCTTTTTTCTTTTTTTTTAAGTGAAGTACTTCTTGACTGAGTCCGTAATTACTGGGTTAGGCAGGCTCTTGCCGTCCATCTCAGTTAATATCAACGCTCCTCCAGAAAAGGCCTTTTTTTACCACATAAGGTCTTTCCCAGATTAACATCCACTTTCCTCTGAAGTCCTTTTGTATAGGAAGGATCTTCTTTAACACCGGGCCCCCCATGGAATTCTCTAGGACGAATCTTTTTGTTGTAAGCTCGCATCATTTGTTTTTGGTACATTTGACTATGACGGATAGCTTTCAGCCTCTTTTCTTCGATCAAATTTAGCTGATCATATCGGGATTGAATCCATTCTGCATCATCAAATTTCAACTCTGACAAGACTCGAAGGGAAGGAATCTCAACTTCGATGCGTAACATTGCCTTCATTCCATAGACCAATGAGAAAGGAGTTTCCCTGGTAGAGGTCTTGACTGACGTTCGACAAGCATAAAGAGCAAATGGTAACTTCTCATACCAATCTTTATAAGTCTCAGTCATCTTTCCCAAAATCTTCTTGATATTCTTATTAGCTGCTTCAATTGCACCATTCATTTTTGGGCGATATGGTGACAAGTTTTGGTGTATAATTTTGAACTTATTGTAGACCTCTACTATCGTGCTGTTGTTCAAGTTCAATGCATTATCCGATATGATCCTTTCTGGCATTCCATACCGGTTTATAATCTTCCTCTTTAAGAACTTGCTGACTACCAACTTGGTGACATTGGCATATGAAGCAGCTTCTACCCACTTGGTGAAGTAATCGATGACCACAAAGATGAATTGATGCCCGTTAGAGGCTTTTGGTGAGATTGGCCCAATGACGTCCATGCCCCACATAGAGAAAGGCCATGGAGAAGTTATAACATGAAGAGGTGAAGGAGGCACATAAATCTTGTCCCCATAAATTTGGCACTTATGGCACTTCTTGGCATAATTGATGCAATCCCCTTCCATGGTGGACTAATAATACCCAAATCTCATGATTTGTCTGGCCATTGTAAAACCATTAACATGTGCTCCATAGACACCCTCATGGACTTCTTCCAAGATTTTTTTAGCCTCAACAACATCCATACATCTTAATAGCACCGGATCCCTTTTTCTTTTATATAGGATCTTCTCATCTAAGACGTAGTCACTGGCCAGTGTTCTCAAAGTTCTTTTACCATTCTTAGTTGCTTGATCAGGGTATTCACAATTCTTCACATATCGCAATATATCGTGATACCAATGATGGTCATCTTTTTCTTCCTCTTCGTTGATGTTGTAGCAATGAGCCGGAGCCTCGTAAATACTCATTTGAATAGGCTTCACATCCTCTTGTTTATTTACTTTGATCATAGAAGCTAATGTAACCAAGGCGTCAGCCATCTGGTTTTCATCTCGCGGGAGGTAACAGAAGGTGATATCATCAAACCCCTCAATTAATTCTAGAACTAGCTTTTGATAATTAATCAATTTCGGGTCTCTTGTTTCCCATTCACCTTTGAGCTGATAGATCACTAGTGCAGAATCCCCATACACCTCTAGCATTTTGATTTTGTGTTCTATGGTTGCACGGATTCCCATAATACATGTGTCGTACTCTGCCATATTGTTTGTGCAATCAAAATCCAATTTGCAAGTAAATGGATAATGATTTCCATTTAAGGATATCAGGACTACCCCAATTTCGTTACCAACAGCGTTTGATGCTCCGTCGAAGTTCAATTTCCAAGGGCGATTTTCTGGAGCGTCTTCTTCGGTAGTTGCCACAAACATTAGATCTTCATTAGGGAACTCAAATTTCAAAGGCTCGTAATCTTCTAGAGCTCTACTGGCTAGAAAATCTGCTATTGCACTCCCTCTCATAGCCTTCTAGTTCACATAAACTATGTCAAATTCGGAAAGCAGAATTTGCCATCTGGCCATCCTTCCATTCAAAGTAGTCGACTCCGTCGTATACTTTAGAGGGTCTAGTTTCGAGATTAGCCAAGTCGTATGGTACAACATGTACTGCCTCAATCTCCGAGTTGTCCAGATCAAGGCAAAACATAATTTCTCAATTGGCGAGTATCTCATTTCACACTCAGTGAATTTCTTACTGAGGTAGTATATCGTCATTTCTTTTTTTCCTGACTCATCGTGTTGGCCAAGCACACATCGCATAGAATTATCAAATACTGTCAAATACAGAATCAATGGCTTATCTAGATTAAGTGGCGTCAGTACTGAGGCATTGAACAGGTATTGTTTTACCTTGTCAAAAGTTTTTTGGCATTCATTATCCTATTCGCATGGATTGTGTTTCTTAAGAAGATAGAATATGGGGTCACATTTCTCAGTTAGTTGTGAAATGAACCGGGCAATGTAATTTAGTCTTCCTAGGAATCCTTTAACTTTTTGAGTGCGCGGCGGAGGCAATTCTTGTATAGCCTTGACTTTGTTTGGGTCAATCTCAATTCCCTTTTCACTGACTACGAATCCTAGCAGTATCCCTGACCTAGCCCCGAAGGTGCACTTTGCGGGATTGATTTTTAGTTGGAATTTTCTCAATCTCAAAAATAACTTCCTCAAGACTTGTACACGTTCCTCTTCTGTTTGGGATTTGGCGATCATATCGTCGACATAAACTTCAATTTCTTTGTGCATCATACATGGAATAGGATTACCATGGCTCTCTAATATGTTACTCCCGCATTTTTCAGTCCAAATGGCATCACCTTATAGCAAAATGTTCCCCACATGGCTTCAAATGTGGTCTTATCCATGTCTTCAGGATTCATCTTTATATGGTTGTATCTTGAGAAGCCATCCATGAAGGAGAATAATTAGTAGCCTATCGTGTTATCTACTAAGGTGTTGATGTGAGGTAATGAGAAATTATCCTTCGGGCTGGCTTTGTTCAAGTCCCTGTAATCTACGCACATTCGTACTTTCCCATTGTTTTTAGGGACGGGGACGATATTGGCTACCCATTCTGAGTATTTAACCACTTTTATTTTCAGCAAAACATCGGGACTCATCCTTCGGAGCTTCTGTTCAATTGGCTTGCACTCTTTTTTATGGGGAGGCGGTGTACCACGATATCAGTGCTTAGCCCGGGCATATCTTGATACGACCATGCAAAGACATCTTTGAATTCTTGAAGTAACTCAATGAGGTCTTGCTTTGTCTCTATGGCAATGCAAACTCCAATTTTCACTTATTTTCCTTCTTCTAAGATCACAATCTCTACTGTCTCTTTGTGAGGTGGAATTTGTTTCTCTTCTTCTTCTACCATCCTTAACAAATCCGGAGATAAGTTACAGTCTCTGTCATCTTCAAAGTCTTGAGATCCCTCTAGACACATGTCTCGCTCAAAAGGAGATTTTGGGTCAGTAGTAGCGTCGCTCATGTCATTGATATCTGGAGACCTATTGTAGGCACGAAGGAATATCCAAAGAATAAATGAATCTAAGAACAATTATTTATGTGGTATGAATATGAATGAAATGAATTAATAAAAGAATATTTGCTCAAAATGAGACACAAAAATATAATTTTTTATTGAAATAAAGATGTTGGACATGAGCCTATTTCACAAAAAGATTCTTATTGCTTCTAGGCTTAAAGCAACAAGCATGTTTTGAACATTACTCTGAATCAGCTCTAAAAACTATACGAATATCTTCCGCAGTTCAGTTGTTCAGAACACTTCCACGTTCATAAGGGCAAATGCCTGATAAATTTTCTCTTCCAATTCCTTCTTTGGATATAGCATTGATGCTCCAATTTCTGAACATTCCTTCCGGGGCTTCAGTATATTCAAAGAATTCTAGTTCCTTATTATCCATCAGGCGTTGCACCAAAGCTTTGAATTCATTGCACTTTTGAATCTCGTAACCATCTTCATCATGGAACTCACAGTAGTTCCTTGCTTCTCCGGGTTTCTCCCCTAAATCCTGTGTGATTAATCCTCTTTCTACCATTTTCTTCCAAACCTCTCTCAGCGAGGTTTTTCACTTCTGCTACATCTATCTTGATTCTTTTCCCTGCACTCTCGATTGTCATGTTTACCCCTTTTTCAGAATGGTTGGGTAACAAATTTTCTGCACTAGATGGATCATCAAATTTCATAATACCCATTTTGATGAGTCTTTCGATTATCTTTTTGAAAGCAGTGCAGTTCTCGATAGAGTGTCCTGTGATTCCTTTGTGGTACTTGCATTGGGCGTTCACGTCATACCATTTGGGGTATGGGGGCTGCATAGGTTTTAGGTAGAAAGGGGATACTACATGTGCATCAAACAAACTTTGGTACAACTTTCCATACGTGATTGGGATGGGTGTGAACCGGAGTTTTTTTGAGTTTGGTCTTGGATTGGGTTCTTGCCATGGGGGGATCTGATGGCTAGTAGTTGCTGTCCTTGACTGGCTTACGGTAATTGACTTTGAATAGCCCTTGTTTATGCGGGTTTGGTTTATGCGGTTCGCCGGAAAGAGGATGGAGACGCGACGGATGTTATAACCGGTACGTTCTTTATTTACGGCAAGCCTTATTTTACTCTGATTGGTGTGGGCTCGACCCATTCTTATGTTGCATGTAGTGTAGTGGAAACACTAGGCCTAGACTCTGAACTTTCTGATAGGCAAATGACTGTATTAAGCCCATTAGGCCAAATTGTAGTAGTGGATAAGATCTTTCGGAATGTACCCCTAGAGATTCAGGGAGTGAACTTCCGGGCTGACTTAATGGAACTACCCTTTGGGGAGTTTGAACTCCTACTTGGAATGGACTGGCTAGTAGAGCACCGAGCCGTGTTGGATTGTACGGCTAAACATATGGAACTAAGGACTTTGGAAGATGAAGTAGTAGTGATGATCGGAGAAAGGAGAAACTACCTGTCTAACGTAGTTTCGGCGTTAAAGGCTGAGAAAATGGTTAAGAAAGGGTGCAAGGCGTTCTTGTCCTTCGTAAGTGCGTTGGGTGGAAAGGAAGAAGGTGTTAGTAGAGTTAGAACTGTAAGGGATTTTGAAGATGTGTTTCCGGAGGAATTACCAGGAATACCCCCAGATAGGGAGGTGGAGTTTGGAATAAACTTGCTACCGGGAACAGCTCCTGTGTCAATTACTCCGTACCGAATGGTGCCAAAGGAGTTGGTTGAGCTCAAGGCTTAAATCCAAGAATTGTTGGATCGTGGGTTCATTCGACCCAGTGTGTCTCCATGGGGAGCACCGGTCCTGTTTGTAAAGAAGAAGGACGGAACTATGCAGATGTGCATAGATTACCGTCAGTTGAATAAGCTGACCATTAAGAACAAGTATCCCTTGCCAAGGATCAATGATTTGGTCGATCAGCTGAAGGGAGCCGCAGTATTTTCAAAGATAGACTTAAGGTCGGGATATCATCAATTGAAGGTAAAAGAGGCAGATATCCATAAGACAGCCTTTAGGACAAGGTACGGCCATTTCGAATTTGTAGTAATGCCGTTTGGGTTGACGAACGCTCCAGCCGCGTTCATGGATATGATGAATCGGGTTTTCCAACCCTACTTGGATAGGTTCGTCGTTGTGTTCATCGGTGATATTTTGGTGTACTTCAAGTCTGAAGAGGAGCATGATGAGCACCTACGGGTTGTGTTGGAAGTATTAAGGGAGAAGAAGCTTTATGCCAAATTCAGCAAGTGTGAATTTTGGCTTAAGGAGGTGGCATTCTTAGGACATATGGTATCCGCAGAGGGAATAAGAGTGGATCCTAGGAAGATTGAAGCAGTGTTGGATTGGAAACCACCTAGGTCCGTGGTTGAGATCCGAAGTTTCTTGGGTTTGGCAGGCTATTACAGAAGGTTCGTGGAAGGGTTCTCGTCAATAGCCGCGCCTTTGACAAAATTGCTAAGGAAGGAAGTACCCTTTGAATGGATTGATAAGCAACAGGAGAGCTTTGAAAAGCTTAAGAGAGTGTTGACGGAAGCTCCAGTGTTAATTCAGCTGGAGGCAGGAAAGGATTTTGTGGTATACTGTGACGCTTCTCACACGGGATTAGGCTGTGTGCTAATGCAAGAAGGAAAAGTATTCGCTTATGCGTCTCGACAGTTAAGGCCGTATGAGGTTAACTACCCAACCCATGACTTGGAATTAGCAGCAGTGGTTTTCGCCCATAAGGTGTGGAGGCACTATCTCTATGGAGAAAGGTCGGTGATCTACACAGACCACAAGAGCCTTAAGTATCTGTTGACTCAGAAGGAGTTGAACTTGAGGTAGCGAAGGTGGGTGGAGTTGTTGAAGGATTATGATTGCTCGATAGAGTACCACCCGGGCAAGGCGAATGTAGTAGCTGATGCCCTAAGTCGGAAGGTTGTGTCGGATCTAAGGGCTATGTTCGCACACTTAAGTTTGTATGATGATGGAAGCCTGTTGGCAGAATTGCAAGTCAAGCCCACGTGGTTGAATGAGGGGAAAGGGGGACAGTTGGCTGATAAGGACCTAAGTGTTAAGTTACAGCAAGTACAGAACGGAGAATTAAAGGATTATGGTGTTAATGATGAAGGAGTATTGTGTTACAAAGGAAAAGTCTGTATGCCAAGGGACGAGGAGTTAAGACAAAGAATTCTTCGGGAGGCGCATAGTAGCCCTTATGCTATGCATCCCGGAGGCATTAAGCTGTACAGAGATCTAAGGGAACAATTTTGGTGGCCTGATCTTAAACGGGAAGTGACTGAATTCGTGGGAAAATGTCTGACGTGTCAGCAAGTTAAGGTTGAACACCAAGTTCCATCGGGATTACTTCAGCCAATCGAGATTCCACAATGGAAGTGGGAGAGAATTACCATGAACTTCGTTAGTGGGCTTCCCCTTACGCCTACTAAGAAGGACTCGGTATGGGTGATTGTGGACCGTTTGACCAAGTCCGCGCTCTTCATCCCGGTAAGAGTTGACTATTCTCTTCAGAAGTTAGCCAAGTTATATGTGGCAGAAATTGTAAGGTTACGTGGAGTGCCGGTGTCAATTATTTCGGATAGAGACCCAAGGTTTACATCTCGGTTTTGGAAGACACTTCTTCAAGCCTTAGGTACTAAGTTGGACTTCACTACGGCCTTTCATCCACAATCAAACGGGCAGTCTGAATGGGTTATACAAGTGTTGGAGGATATGTTGAGAGGCTGTGTGATGGATTTCCGAGGAAGTTGGGAAGATTACTTGCCTTTAGCTGAGTTCGCCTACAACGACAGCTATCAGGCTAGCATTCGGATGGCCCCATATGAAGCATTGTATGGTCGGAAGTGTAGAACTCCTACTTGTTGGACTGAGTTAGGAGAACGTCGCGTGTTGGGTCTAGAGTTAGTAGCAGAAACTGAAGAAAAGGTTGAGATAATCAGGGCACGGTTAAAAGAAGCCTCTGATAGGCAGAAGTCGTACGCCGACCTTAAGCGAAAGGAAATAGAGTTTGAAGTGGGAGGCCAAGTGTTCCGTAAGGTTTCGCCTTGGAAGAAGGTAATGAGGTTTGGGCGCAAAGGGAAGTTAAGCCCAAGGTTTATAGGGCCCTATCAAGTACTAAAGCGAGTTGGGCCAGTGGCATACCAATTGGAGTTGCCACCAGAGTTGCAGCAGATGCACGACGTATTCCATGTATCCATGTTACGTCGTTACCGATCGGATCCATCTCACGTGGTACCAATTGAAGAAGTGGAGCTAAGGCCAGACTTATCGTACGAGGAAGAGCCGATTTAGATATTGGAACGTGATGTGAAGGTGCTACGGAGGAAGTCAATTCCTCTAGTCAAAGTATTATGGCGTAATCATGGATCGGAAGAAGCTTCGTGGGAACCAGAAGAGACAATGCGACAACAATACCCTCAATTATTTTAGCTGGGTAATTTCGAGGACGAAATTATTTTAAGGGGGTAGAACTGTAACATCCTGAAAAGGGCCTATGCATTTTCGGTTTAATTGTACGAAATGACATGTCTTAAGTATTATGAATAAATTTTGAATATTTTTGGAAACCCGGAAATGTATGGAAAAGATGTAGAAATGAACATTTTAGAAACCTGAAAATGTATGGAAATGTTAAGTTTAAAAATGGAAAGTGAACATTTTTGGAAACTAGGAAATGATTTGGAAATGATTCAAAAGAGGAAAGTAAACATTTCTGGAAACTTGGAAATGTAAGGAAATGTCAAGTTTAAAGAGCCAAACGAAAATTTTTGGAAACTTAGAAATGACTTAGAAATGTCGAGTTTTAAAGTTTAAAAGAGGAAACTAAGGCAAGGTGGCCTTAAGAGAAAAAGTATGTGAAATTTGACACACAAACAAGCTTGGAAAAGTGGCCTGAAGATGTCACTTAGGGCCTCTAGAAATGGCGCCACATGCAAGGGTGTTGGGCCTGAGTTCGAGTCACATGGGAAGCAAATAAAAGAAGTTTTATTTTTGCTTCTAGAAACACAGAGGTGGACGGCACAAGGCTTGCAACAGAGGAGTTTTATCCTCTTTAAAATTCGGCTAATAAGGATAAATAATGGATTTTTATTTTAGATTATTTTTCAAGGAGATAATAAAGGATTATTCTTTAATTATTAAGGAGATAAATGTTGGATAAATTCTTCTATTTTGTGATAATTAAAGGATTAAGCTATCAAATAAAGAAGAGTGGTGGCCAAGTAAGGGATTCTAAGTGATAAATTCGGCTATAAAAGGAAGAACATAGGGCTACTCATCAATTTTTCTCCTCTTCTCTCTCTCTGCCGAATTTCCTAAGCAACATTCTCTCTTCTCTTTTATTTTTTTTTGTCAAGCCGAAATCTACTCCTTCTTTATCCCTCATTGTCAATTCTTTAAGTCTCAAGGATCCAAAGTGTTGACACACCTCTAGGCCATAGTCGACTAGTCTTTAAGACTCCATAGCCGAATACTGCTAAGGGTTCAAGCAAGAGTTCTATCGATTTCTCCAAGTAAGGGTAAGATCTAGATTCGGTTTCCTTACTTTTCTTTTTAAGCCTGTCGAAATTTAGGGACTAATCTCTATTATTGGTTTTGGCCGAATTTGGAAGGGTGTTTTCGGGATTTAAGAAATTGTCAACTACAGGAAGGTATCTTTCGGGACTTCAAAGATCTAAGGTAAGAATACCATTCGGCCATAAGCTATATTATTATGATTTAATGTTAGATTAGATCTAACATGGGTACATAGGGTTTTCAACAGAGGTATACAAGGATTTCGAGATTTGAGGATTTCAAGGTAAGTCCCTATACACATTCGGCCAAGGCCTTAATTGTTGGTTAAGATATATTCCTTATTTTTGCAAAGGCTGAAACTAATTTGTTTAAGTGATTCAATGCTTGGCCGAATGCAAGAAGAGTGTAACAGAGATTTCGGGACTTGATTCTTAAACCAACCAGTAACGAGGTAAGTTTTAAGAATACAAATCCTACTAGGATTTGGTTTTATAGCCAAATAGGCTCTATGCTAAATAGTAAGTGATTAATCAAATGTAGGGATTAAGGATCTAAGCAGTAGATCAGATTTCGGGATCTCAAGGAATTTATTAAGTGAATCAGGTGTGTACCCCACACTATCTTTTAATACGTTATATGGCAATATGTAATATATGTATGTATAAGAATGTGAATATGGCTAAGTACCCTAATGTGGTACAAAGTACTCAGGTACGTTTCCTACTCCTACTAGGATTACGAAATATGTTATATTTTAACATGTGAAAAGTGACATGAATGTGAATTTAAGTATGATATGCATGATATGAATAATATGGGGCATTCGGGATATATGAGAAAGGGGAAGTGAATATGATGACTTCGGTCTCACTGTCTGAATGTGGTGACTTCGGTCACATTATCTGAATGTGGTAACTTTGGTTACATTATCTGAATGTGGTGTCTCATGACACAATTATTTAATCTGGTGGCTATGCCACGAATTTATATGGGCGATGAGCACGTCGACTGCAGCGACTGCCTTCGATGGTGTGTAGCGGAAGGAGGGTTGACTTAGTAGTCCCCACGGTGTGCAGGTTGGTACAGGGATGTGTAGCGGATGGCATCTAGGTTTGGGTTTGGGATTGCATCATTATCTTGAATTATTTTGTGAGCATGATATGTATGGTATGCCTAAATCTATTAAATTTTAGTATTGGTTTACACATTGAGTCTGTTGACTCACCCCGTTGTGGGAACATTTTTCAGGTGATGAACAGTGATGGACCGGGACGGCAGAACTTGTGGTGGCCATGCTCAACTTGAAGTTTTATTCAATATGGATATTTTATTTTATTTAAGTACTTAAGAATTTTATTTTGGGTTTTTACTTGATGTAATAAGGCCATAGTTTTATTTCTCTATTTCTATCTTCAATTCTTTTTTTATGTTTACGAATTATTATCAATCAAAGTTTGAGTAAAATTAATTTTTTTTTAAAAACAAAATAAACCCTAATTGTTTTGTCACTTTAATTAAATGGATTTCAATATAAGATAAGTTGGTTCCAACACAAGCCCAACCCAAAACAATATTTTTCTTAAAATCGCGTAAGTTTTTCCCAAGGAACAAAAGAATTTGAGACTGGTTTACTTAAGGAACATACCAAATCTGGTCAAAGCTCGTGGGCCGGGTTTGGGGTGTTTCATATTCTTACTCAAATTAATCAAATAATATCAATGAACATATTCATAATTGTCTCTTTAATGTACTTTAACTTAAGAACTTACCTCAACTATCAACGAACGACGAAGATCGGCTATTCAATAACCTTCGTCTTTCCCCGATCCAGATATGTTTTTCTTTGTTCTTGATCTAAACACATTAAAATTTAGATCATTCAAACACATTTCATCTCAATTTAGTCCCAAAACACATAAATGGGAAAATTACCATTTTACCCCTAATGTTTCACATTTTTACAATTTAGTCCTATTTGCATAAAACACAAAATACACAAAATTACCCAATACTACTCAAGGGCCAAATATTTATAGGGACCCTACAAGTCCATTTCTTTCATTTATTTTGCAAATAAGCCCCTCTAAAATTCTATTTTTTGCAAATTAGCCCTAATTACTCAATTTCACCAAAACTTCCAATACTAAATATACTAATCTTTAACATATCTTTAAATTAAAATCATCAAACACCAAAAATCACATGAACACTACAATGGCCGAATATCAAGCATGCTTAGATTTGAAAATTTTAACATGGGTCAGCTAATATACTAAGCAACGATCTCAAAAACGTAAAAATTAACAAAAACCAAAGTCAAACTAACCTTTAATTTGAGCTTCTAAATGCCGAAATTTCAAAGAAATAAACCCTTTCTTCCTTCACCAACATTCAGCCATAAGCAAATAAGGATGATAATGGCATTTTTTTTTTTTGTTTTATTAAGTATATTATTTTATTAACTAATTACTAAATTAACCTTATGAAATAAAATAAAACTATCATATATAATAAGGGCACATTAGTCAAAAGCCATCCACTAACTTGTAAAATGGGCTATTTTCCCTTTTAATACTCCATATTAAGAAGCCATCATCATTCTAGTACTTTACACTATAGTATGCAACTTTTTCATTTTACGCGATTTAATCCTTTTTGTTAAATTAAACACTCAAACAATAAAATTTTTCTACGAAACTTTCACACACATTAATTCACACAGTATATGCACAGAATATAATATTTAAATATTTCTCGAACTCGGATTCGTGGTCCCGAAACCACTATTCCTATTAAGGTCAAATTCGGACTGTTACAATTCTAGCATCTGATCCCTCATATCTTGTTGAATTTTGGCCAATTACTCTTGCATCTGTATTTGCATTTGCTCTAATCTCTCCAACCATTGGTCCATTTCTTTAGTTTTTCCTCGTGTATCGATATTCCAGGATAACTGCCAAGATTTTAGGGTCCTTTTGTGAGATTTAATGCATATGATGCAATGCAATACTAATGCATGGATGTAATGAATGCAAAAAATGCAAAAAAAGAGGCGTTGGTTCTAATTCAATTCTATTAGAACAACTTTTCTAGAAAACAAATCTCTTTACATAAAATGAATTGCATATATTGCTTTGCCCTAATGCTTAAGGTCTTGACTTGCTTAAGAAGCCAAGCTAACTCTCAGCTTCGATGTGACTCTGACTCATATTTCAAACTCAGTACATCAGCTTGGATCGCCAAGGTTTGTAATTGATTAGCCACCTCTTGCACTTGAGCCAAAGCTTCACCCATGACCTAATCCCTATCCTTGACCTGGTCTTGAGATCGATGAAGTTGCTCTTTCCACCACTCATTATTTGCTTTTAGTAGTTCAACCTGGAGTTCATAGTTTTGCAGCATGGTTTCAAGTTTTCTATCCTCCCTTTTAGTTCCTCAATCTTGCTTAGGCTGGCCCTTAATTCTATTACAGAGTTGTGACTACGATGCTGATGTAGTGACTTTTCTAACTTTGCCACCCGAGCTTTTAACTTCTCCTTTCCATTTTGGCTCTCCAACAAGCTCTTTTTTAAAGTGTCCTCCCGTACTTGAGTATCATGGAACTTTTTCTCCCACTGATCAGCTCTAGTCTTTTCTTCTTGGATTTCTTGCCGCCATTGCTCAGAAGTTTTGCCCAAACCAGCGGTTCTTATTGACATACACAACTTTTGTAATCCATTTTCAAACTATCCAAATCTTCTTCGGCCTTATTCTTTCCCTTCCTCAGTTTCTCGACTTCTAGTTTCTGGACATCGACATCTAGCCCCAGCTGCATTTTCTCCTCCTCCAATTGCTCGATCATTTTTTCTAGTTCTAAACTTTTCTTCTCAAGTCCTGTTTGATGATATCTAGTTCAGATGAGACCACCTGCAAGTGTTCTTCTATTGATTAGATGTTTTCTTGATTTGATGTAGGGATGTTGTCATTGATTCTCTGACCCCACCATCGGTCATACTCAGGGGTAGCGTTTGATTCCAAGCCTTTTCATTCTACGAGTTTGGTTCCAAGCGTTTGATATCTCACGAACTTTCTTTTTGTAATTATCTCCCTTGCATACGAACTTGCACTGAACTAACCCTTGTGTTGCTGGTGTGAACTGTTTTGACCTGTATTGCCCTAACACGAGTAGGGGAGCATACCCGACAGCTCCCCATATCCCAAGCAGGGGAACCCAATCAAAATCTCCACATCGATATAAGATCTCGTCGGGCACCATCCAAGGGGCTCTCCATTCAATGTCTTCTTCTTGCAGATTTTGGAGAATCATCATCCACTTTTCCTCCGTAATATCATCTCGTCTCGGTGTAGCCACTATCTCTTTCAAGGGAGAATAGCTTTCGGAGAAGATTCGATATGAGATCTATTCCACTTTCTAGAAATGGATGTGGAACCATGCCAACAAAAGTTATGCATACCCTATAAATTTGCCCTCGCTCGCTCTCTGGCACGTGTTTAAGGATCTGAAAGTTTCAGCCAAAATTGTAGGAACCAGTGTGACCCTTTTGTCAAGTCGATCAAAGAGATCCGAGACTACCTCATCTACGTGCCCTAATGCCTTAGGGAGACAACCAAACCATATATGCTCAAAGCGAAAACATCAACCCTTTTCTTCATATCCAGATGTGCTAGAATCAGATCCCTCAAATTTATCCAAGGGATACACTTACTATCTCCTTTTTGCTTGATCCGAGCTGCAACCCGCTGCTCACTCATCCCTATGATGCTCATCAATTTCTTCAAAACGGTCAGGACATTAGCGGCTCTTAAATAGGCTTTGTCGGCTTGAATCCTCGGGCAACAAAGTAAGGCCATATAATCCTCCACGGTAGGTACCAAATCAACTTTCCCCAAAGTGAAGCAACTATAGGCAGGATTCCAGAACTAGGCGAGGGCTCGAAATAAGTGCTTGTCCACCTTCATATCAAGCAAATAGGGCAAGTCTCTATAGGTACAGTAAAACAGCTGCTTGATCTCATCATTCCACTGGTCCCATATCTTTAATTCTTGAGGATTATTCTGAGTCACATTGATACGGATGAAATCCTACAGCTCTGATATGTATCCCTCGATCAGGCTATCATCCTTTTCTTGCTGCGTTTTCTCGGACCAAATTCGGACAACCGCATTATCTCCTACTTTACCAAGAAATCCCTTTTCCATGATAAGCTCTCTACTTAGTAACCGAATGTGAATCAACGCCTTTTTAAGATGAAATGCCATGCAGTCACAGTCAGAGCAAAACACAACAAGTCAGTATTATGTACAAAAATATAACTCAAAGCAAACAGGAAATAATCAAGCACCTATTCGAGTAACCACTACGGTTCGGCGTTGTTCTTCCTAAGGCGGGCTCTTAAGGCTCGCTATATGGGGTTTGGTTCTAGAGTAAAGGTACTCGAACCAGCAGATTTCTCGATCCTCACCCATTATAGGCTCATGCAGACCGAGTTCAGTTCAGGGGAATACATTTTCCTATGGCTATACGAAGATGAAAATCTCACGAAAACATATGTACGAATGTATCCCGAAAGTGATCCACTATCCTATACGGAGGTGAAAACCTCACGAAGGAATAACTTCTCGCTCCCACTTAAGAGGGGTAAAATCGAGCGAGTATGTAATATGATGCGCGAAAGTATACTAAAAGACTCGAACCAAAAGCAAAAATATCAAATGACGCAAACCACAAAAATGAAATGAAAATATGGTAACTTTAAATCGGATTTCCAACTTTCGACAAAAGGACAGAAAATAATCAATTTACCGCTTGACTCTTGTGTTTGTCCCCAGTGGAGTCGCCAAGCTGTCGAAACCATTTTTTTTGAAAATGGTCGACTTTTATTTAAAAATGAAAATGGAGTCGCCACCAATCTTTTTTTATGAGGTGTGATCGGATCACCTCGTAATGTAATTGTTTTAATAAGATGTTTTGATTTACTAAAACAATGATTTTGGTCTACGAAATTCGAGAAAACGGGTTCGAGAGTTGGTTACGTACGAGGAAGGATTAGCACCCTTGATACGCCCAAAATTGGTACCTAGTTGATTAATTAGTGTCTTAGTGTCGAAAATTGAAAATGTTGAAGAGATTTAAAAAAAAAACGATCCTTTGTTAAAATATTGAAAATTGAAATTTTTTTTATAGAAAGACGTATTTCACGTTGAATGGGAAAAAGAATTACGTCTCATAAGTTAGGACACAATGTCCTAAATTCTCGAAACGAGAATAAACACCGGAAAAGTTATTTATTTTGAAAGATATTCGATTATCTCGATTTTAAAAAGAAATCATATCCCGTAAGTTAGAACATGATTTTTTCTTGATTCCTGAGAATACTTTTAATTAAAATATCATGCTAAAAAAATATTCGGTTATTTGGATTTATCGAGAAACTCAAAACCCCGTAAGTTAGGGAACGACTTTTCGAATCTCCAAAATACGAAATATTGCTTATTGTTAAACATTTTTACATATTTGGATAAAATTTAATGTAATATTCAATAATAACATACGGTAGATGATAAAATATTATAATAATAATGATGTAATTACAAGGATGAATTCAACATTAGTAAACAAGCCACGATAAATAAATAAAGCAATGAAGCAGAAATGCAAGATATAAAAACGAACTAACATAATATAAAAATGTTTAAACATGAGTGAAATAACGGAACCATACATAAAAAGGAATAGATTATAAACAAATGTATAAATAAGTGAATTTTAGTAGTAAGAAAATACACGAACCAACAAATATTTATAAAGAAAACATTGACCTTACAAACTAACATATATATGTATAACGCATATAGAATAATCAATGAATGAGTAAGTAAGTTAAATATACATAGTATTAAGCTTGAATATTTCAAAGTAGAAGTAATAAATAAATAATATAAACAATAAATAAATAACATAAAATGATAAGTGAATAGATAAATAAAACAAGTAAAATGTTAAATTTGAAATATAAAAGAAACGAAGAAGGGCATAGTAAACAAATAAGTATATGATTAAATAAAATCTCTCATAAAAAATTCAATTAAATGGGCGAAGGACTAAGTTATGATAAAAATGAAATTAACAGTAAATTTTTTTATAATAGAATAACCACATAAGGACTAAAGTACGAGCCACAAAATTTCATAGGGACTTATTAAGAAATTATTCCTTTCACCCTCCGAACGCACCGTTTCCAGGATCGGATGGTCAAGGGACCAAAAATAAAAACAGAATGAAAGTTTATGGATAGATTTTAAAAGGAAGAAATAACGAAATAAGGACCGTATTAAAAACTTTAGAAAAGCGGGAGGATTTAAAAGAAAATAACCCCTTTTACTGAAAAACGCGCGGATCCCATCGGTGCATGTCGGGTCGGCCCGTTCCACGTCAAAATGACGTCGTTTAACGTCTGGGTTACTAATTCAAAACGGCGTCGTTTCTGATAAGCTATATAAAACTGATTTTTTTACCAAAACTTCATTTAGCCCATTGTTTTTTTTAAAAAAACTTAAAAAGCTTTCAAACTCTCTTGCTTTCCCAAGAATCCGGCCAAGCTCCGGTCACCGGGCCACCGTGGCAGCCGCCGATCGCCGATGACGACGCTGCCATCCATGGTGGCCGGAGAGCACAAAAAACCCCCTTTTGAAGCCCGTCACATGTGGAGCAAGGATCTGAGGCAAAACCCCCCGAAAACCCAGCCAAATCTGGCGGAGCAACAAAGAAACGTTTCGTTTCTTCTCCTTTTCTGGCGTGGCCTTCGATGGTGAGTAGATCGACCGATTTAGGTGAGTTTCCTTTCTTTTCCATATTTTCGTATTTAAAAAATAAGATAAAATAAGATAAAATATAAGAACTTAAGAATAAAACGAAAATCACTTTCAAATTTACAATCGGTTTCTTTTGGATATTTTTTTTGTATTCGAAATCTACTATTTTTTTGTATTGATTGTGTGTTTGTAGGTGTCCCAAAAAAATACAACGATGTGTTTGTGGCTTTTATAGCCGAAAAACACAATATTTTGTTACTAAATTTTTTGCTTGTTTTTTTTGCTATTGTTTCTTCTGTTTTTGTCTTACTTGCAAGTACGGAGGCCAGCTGTGTACAGAGGTGCTGAAGTGGAGGTACGGAGGTTGACATGGAGGAGGCAGCTATGGCAGAAGGGTGCGGCGGCGACAGATTATGCTAGCCCTAGGGTTTTCTTTTTTTGAAACTTTAAGGTTGTGGGCTTTAAAATTTGGGTTAGGGATTGGGCTTGTAATTTCATTGGGCTGTACTTGTGATTTGGACTGTTAATTATTTTGGACTTTTATTTATTATTTATTATTTAGTTTAAGTTTAGTTTTGTAATTATGATTTGGGCCCAGGCCAAAATTGGCCTATTATAGTAAGAATTTTTTTATTATATTTAATCTAATTTAATTTAAATATTTTCTTATTATACTGAAATTTAATATTTTGTACTTTTTATATATAGTCTGAAGATCGAATTTTGGAGACATATATTCGTAATCTACACGCTCCTCCATCGTCCTTAATCAAACCATACTTGAGATTTGCGAGATTTTTGCACGTGGCCCGTATGGGTAGAGGTGTAAATTGGACCCCACACTTGTAAGTGTGTTGATGGAAAGGTGGAGACTCGAGATGCAAAAATTCCATTTTCCATGTGGCGAGTGTATTATCACACTTGAGGAAGTGCAAGTACAGCTCGGGTTATCGGTGGATTTGTCGGTAATGATTGGGTCAGTTATCGGAGTCGATTAGAGAGATATATGCAAGCAACTTTTGGGTAGGGTTTTAGATACGATTTATGGAGCCCGGATAGATATGAATTGGTTGAAATGAAATTTTGGTGGGCTCGATGGAGAATCGAGTAAAGTCCAAAGAGAACAACATGCTCGATCGTACCTATATATTATCATCGGGGGTCTTCTAATGCCCAATAGATCACAAAATCTTGTCCATTTAAGGTGGCTGCTAAAACTCGTGGAATTTAAAGAAGTGTGTGAACTCAGTTGGGGGTTAATCGTGTTAGCAACGTTGTATCAAGAGATGCGTTAGGTGGCGGAACCACAGAAAATTAAAATCAGTGGTTGCATGCTACTACTACAATTATGGGTGTGGTACCAACTACCATTTTTACGTCCTCCAGCGGACTACCCTTATGCATTCTCACTCATAACAAGGTAAAATTATTTAGATAATATATTTTCCATAATAAAATTATTTAAAATTTAAATTATTGTGTTATCATATTTCAATAGATGGAACCATGCGCTAAGTTACTTGGGACTACTAGAGAAGCTTCAAGATATATGGATTTTGTTAGATCAACGATTAGAACAGGAGGTATGTAGTTTTTAAATTTGAATTATATAATATTAACATAGTTGATTTAAAAATAAATAGTATATATATAACTAAAATTTTTATTATTTTAATATAGTTTGAATAGACGCCATACTTTGATTCGAGAATTCAAGAATGCATGTCGTCCGAATTCTTGGTGAATTCCAATATCTAGCACGTGAAGCTGCCATTGGTAGTGTAGGCTACAGTGGATATGTACGAATCGAATAAAGTTATGCGGAAGTTCGAGTTTAGGCAAACAATTCCATTGACACCCCAAGACATCGAAGATATGCACCATATCGACTTACAGGGGAGAAGGGATGGAAATTGACCTGGATTCCATGCAGAATATATCAACCTTTGGAACAATAGGTACAAGTTTTTACCTACTCGTGAGGTCATTATTGCTGTGGAGTTAGCCTACAATCCGAACTACATGTCATGGTTTTGACATTATGGCGCCTGCAATCCGAAGTACATGTCATGGTTTTGACATCATGACAAGCAGTATCTACTAACGTAAGAGGCGAGAGGAAGGCAATGTCATATGAGGAGGCCACAATGAACACCTAGGTATTCAAGGTCTGGAGTAGCTGTTGAGACGGGTCCATCATCTACACCAACACAAGAACTGACATCGATGCCTGCACCACCTCGGCTTATTCTGGTGCTTTCACTAACCTTATCATTTTTACAGAAGCACCACATCTTGCACAACATTTGTCTATTTCTACTTTGATTCCAAGTTTTATTTTTTGGATCACCACCTTCGTCCCTCGACATATTACATGCTGGTGCCATTGACATTTCAGATGATGATAATTCTGACGATGACCTATATGTTGTCTATGTTTGGGGCACCAATTGGAAGTCCGTTTGTTCTGTCATTAGTGTATAGGACATAATATAGTTATATGTCTACGTCGATGGAGTTGTAAACACCTCCAGGATCATTGTTCTACCAAGGTGGCCCATCTTCACAGCTATTTGTTCCTAGAACGAAGGATACACGATAGCAATAGAGGAGCACTCTGCAATCAACCATAGACGAAGGTGAAGAAAATGAGAGGTCGGGACCACAACCTGTACCTGAATGTAGACGTAACGATGAAGACGAAGAGGCCAGTTTACAGCTTGAACCGTAAAGAAATCTGGCTTGTAATCGATGACCATCTCATTAGGGCACACATTTTGATCAATGATATGAATGATTTATTTTATTTTTTGTACTTCTCATGTAAATTTTAATTTTTTAGGTAAATTATAATTGATAAGATTTGATCGATATTGGATATGAAATGTTTTTAGAAAAATATCATTTTGCATCAAAATTTATTTTCGTTCTCATTTCATATTATTAAATCAAGTCTGCATGAGAAAAATGGAACAAAGTTGTATGTTTTATTGTTTTCTATAGTTTAATAAAAATGCGTGTTTACAAATTACAAAAAATTTGTGTATGAATGAAAAAATCAACAAATAGATTTCAATTAAAAATTTAATAAATCGGTTAAAAAATTAATAAATCGATTAATGAGGTGCTGTCTATATATTATCCCGTCGGTGTGGACATGACGGTGTTGTATGCCTTGGGTTCCTACACCACCCGCATAACTCTGTTGATTTGTCTTCTCCCGAATATCCATGTTGTCGCGTATTAAAGTAGATGCCGGTCGACTAATTGGTTTGTGATGCAATGATCTATTAAGTAACAACTTTAATGGAGCGCTCGGTATTAGCAACCACATACTTTCATCTGAGAGCGGTGGGAATACATTTCTCCACACGTTATACATGTGTTCTAGTTTGTACACTTCGACCACAAAACTCATGTGATCCAAATGTACATTTTTACATACTGTAATTGCATAAGCACATGGAAAATGAAGTGCATCAAATATACCACAATCGCAACTCCATTGTCTCAGGTGTACACGGTACGCACCCACGGTAATACCTTGGTTCGGTCTGTCAAACTCCATAACCCAAAACAATAGGTCTTTCTGTGAGTGAAACACTGGATGCATGCAGTTTACTCGTGTTATAGCCTTCCTAATTTCTTTCATAACGTCTTCACTCCAAACGTAGCCCCCTTCATCTGTTAAACATATTTTTCCGCTCACTTTAGAAAAAGATTAGCTAAACAAAAAATATGTTTATTTGAGAATCGAGATTATCGGCAAATAACACGTTCCCTTTAATACGAAATTGATGCATTATGGTAGGTTTGTCATCATGTGCCCATATCGTAGACCCCTGTCATACGATTTTTTCCACTAATTGAAGGGTATGTTAGAGAGGTACCTCGCCCCAGTACTGTTAATGGCCCATAAGTTTTCCACCCTTTCATGGACACGATGTTTGATGAGCTCGTAACCTGTCAAGAAAATTGAACAATTTATCTATAATGCCCAACATATGCTAACCCATTAAATATTAAACAATTGAAATAGTGGCGAATACATACCCATGTTAATCACTTATGCTCATTCAGCTTCAGAATCATGTTGTTTGTGGTAATGTGTCGCAACATGTCTTAAACAATACCTATGGTGTATGCAATCCCAGAGGTTTCCCTATCGTTCATTTGTGGCCAATATTTCAGGTCCCCTATCGAATATGACACGTATATCGGGTTGGGGGCAAATATGCCTCCTTAACCTAGACAGGAAGAAATCTAAATCGTCTACTGACTCTTCCAGCGTTATTACAAAGGTAATTGACATGATTTTTTGTAACACCCCAAACCCGGCCCACATGCCATGACCGGATCTGGTGCATCACACGAAACTTCGCAACCATCCGAAAATACTAGAAAAATTTTCTTTCCTCTTTAATCTCCAAGTTCGGTTGATTATTTGAAAACTCAGTGTTCATTTTGAAAACTTGCATCTAATTCAGAAACTGCTTTTAGGTGATGTTTGAAAACTCTTGTTGTTGTCTTAAGTTAACTTGAGATGTTGCCCAATATAGTTGTAAATCATTGGTTAACTTTTGGAAAATCGTCATTTACATTTTATTGAGAAAACATCATACCAATTAATTCATAAATTAAAGCGTTTCAAATCAAATCCAAAATACTAGTGGCCTTATTACATAACAGAATCCCCAAATTAAAGAAAGCTAAAAAAAGTAAAGTTTATTTTACTAAAATCGTGCATGGCCACCTCGAAGTCCACTCCGACCCATATCCACTGAACTAAGAATTACCTGCAAAAATTTAAGCAGAAGGGGTGAGTCAAGAAGACTCAGTGTGCAATTACCTCACATGAACCATAACTGGGCCGGAGCCCATTCAAATGCCATCTTGGCCTTAGCCCTTACAAAATCACATTGGACGAAGCCCATACAGAAACGAACTGGGCCTTAGCCCTTTTAACACAGGATAGCAGATAATGAATGCAATGTGATGCAAATCCCAGCCCAACCTAGTTGTCCATCCGCTACACACCACCCACTCTTGCCAAACACACCAGTGGGGATTTCTACAATCGACCCTCACCGCTACACACCATCGATGGCAGTCGTGCTGCAGTCAACTGCTCACCGTCGAAATATGTGGCATAGCCACCAAAATAATGTGACAACGTCACCGAAATATGTGGCAGAGCCACTGAAATAATGTGACAAAGTCACCGAAACAATGTGGCAAAGCCACCGAAATACACTGCCCCTTTCATCAATATCATATCCCAAAACCCGTGCAACATATTATTGTATTGTGATGAATGCAATCATATTTCCAATATACAATAGATAATCAAATCATACATATATTCAGGCTATGTTATTCGAAGGCAGAATCATAAAGGTACTTACTTGGTGTCCTGAACCTTACCCACAAGGGTATCTCACCTATCGTTACAGCCATTTCGGCTTTTAGCCAATACAGTTCTTAATGCAAAAATAATACAAGAAGGTGTGAGAATTACACACTAAGGGTATTTTAGTAATTTTACAGATCGAGGGTATTTCGGTAATTTTGCAAACCAGGGGTATTTCTGTAATTTTGCAAACCAGGGATCAGGGGTATTTTAGTAATTTCACAAACCGAGGGTATTTTTGTAATTTTGCAAACTCTAGGTATTTTGGTAATTTCGCAAACCGGGGGTATTTTAGTAATTTCACAAACCAGGGGTATTTCGGTAATTTTACAAATCAGGGGTATTTCGTCCCTCTTGGGTTTTAGTTATGAACTTTGGCCTATCAACAAGTCCTCGCGGCTAAAGTGAACAGACACTCCGCACTAGGTAGGATTCCAGAGAAGAGGAGGTGGGCCACTAGGACCGTTTAAGTACCAAGCTCTCCCTAAATCCAATCCTAGACATGCGTGTGCCCGTTGCCACACTCCAACTCAGCGACTTGTTCACAAACATGTTTAATTAGATTAAGCCTTATGAAATTTAAGAGTTGTTCAAACTAGGCCTAAAGTCCATTAACCTTAACATACTTGTCTACGTCCCCATAAGCCCATCAAGCCCAAATCACATCATTACGGCCTATTAGGCCCAAATCTCACCACAGATATGAGATTCCCATAGTCTAATCCAACCTTTACTACACAAACATACAATTTATTCATATGGGCCCACGAGCCCATTGGGCCCATTTCGGCCCATCGTGGCCCAAGCAGCCTCAACCCACAAGAATACTACTGATGGCCTCAACTATCGCGTCGAAGCCCCCACATGTGCGCTCGCACGCTCGTATGGCTACTATCGCCGTGTAATCGGCATTTTGACAATTTGCCACTCCACAACTAGAGTAGAGAAGTACACACCTAATAGGAATCTGGTGCTAACCCGCGCTCCGACCACTCTCCTCATAGCATGCTCTATATATAGCTAGCTTCTCACCTTCCTTCTTTGTATCTTTCCGATGTGGGATCCCTTCGTTAGCAGAGTTTAAATCCAACTCAAACTCTTGCCGTCCAATCCGCAAAATAAATACTCCCTTGCTTTTCATGAGATTTGAACCCAGGCTCCTTGTAGCATAATCCACGCCGCTAACCACTTGGCCACAAACTCCTCTTGTGTCTAAAATTATGCGCAACTAAGTATAAATCTATGGCCAAATTCTAAAGTCCCTTAAAAAGAATATCAAAATGCAAGCATCAAGACTTGAACCTTGGACCCTTGCTCCCTTGTGGCGTCACTCCCTTGCTCCTTAAGTGGCGTCACTTTGCCACTACACCACACACTCCACTTGTGTCAGTTTTCTCCACATTTGATTCTTAAAGCCTACCTACTAACTCCTAAGGTTTTATTCACCTAAAACCAAAATTTTCTTAAAGCCAAAGTTTGAACCTGGGACTTCATAGAAGCCCTCTAACCTTCCAAAATCACTCACCTAATAGGTCCAACTTGCACTAAAACCGTTCTCTTGTTCTCAAAAATTTTAAACGCTCCTACGCCCAAGGCCCATTAGGCCCAATTTCGGGATGTTACATTTTTTTATTATCATCCTGTGCCATGGCCAACAACAATCGATACGTATATCTCTCGTACATAAAAGTACCGTTGATTTGTACTAGTGGTTTACAGTAGTGGAATTCCTGTTGACATTGCTTGAAAGTTCAAAAGAAACGATGTAACACTCGATATCAATGAAGCAACCAATCGTTGTAGTATGCAGGCACCGTTTCCAGATCAGTTATGCAATCTGAAACATACTTCTCCAGTATCTGACACCACTGCCACAAAGCATTGTACGACGCATCCCCCCATTATGCATATTCTCTAATGCCTTCTGCTTTGTGATCCATGCTTTGCAATATGACGACGTGTAATCGAACTAGCTATAGATATTTGTAATTGAAATCGACACAGCAATCCTAAGACTCATTTTCACCATAGGTAGTATTATATTTGTGATCATCTTTGAATTCAATTTTGGATGATCCCGTGAAATACTTGTAACAACACGAGTACCTTAAAAATTAGGAATTCAACACCCCAATATAGTACTATCTTTACACAGTACCCATGACAACACACGTATGCGAAGCAGTAAATCTTTTTATCGTCCACAACCTTGTCTTCTTCTTAACAGAAGCCGTGATTTTCCATACACATCTGTTGTCTAGCATTGCACATTTTTCCTTAAACTTATCAGGCTAAGATTTAACAATATGGAAGTTTACGCAATCTGGAACGTACTTATCTAGTACCTGACACCACTGCCACAAATCATTGTATGACACATCCCACCCATTATGTATCTTCTCTAATGCTTTATGCTTTATGATCTACGCCTTGCGGTATGATGACATGTAATCGAATTGGCTACGAATATTTGTAATTAAAATTGATGAAACAATCTTGGGACTCATTTTCACCGTAGGTAGTATTATAGTTACGATCAACTCCGAATCCAATTTTGAATGATTTCAGGAAATACTTGCAACAATACGAGTATGTTAAAGTTAGGAATTCAACACCCAAATATAATACAGTCTTGACACAGTACCCACAACAACACATGTATGCAACAGTAAATTTCTTTATTGTCCACAACCCTATCTTCTTCTTAACAGAAGCCGTGATTTTTCATGCACATCTGTTGTCTCGCATTGTACATTAGTCCTCGAACTTATCAGACCAAGATTTAACACTGTGGAAGTTTACCCCGTTCTTGGTATTGTATCGCTCCACTGCAACGAAAACCCATCTTTAGATGAAAACTCCTTCCCCACTTTTAAATCACCCGAATCCAATAAAGAACTCTCATGGCCTAGTCTTTTGTATGGGAGTTTTGCAAACTCCAACCTATTTTCTGCTGATAGATCCATATTATGCATGTAGGTCGAAAGTGAATATGCCCTGAATCATGGATCTTCTTCGGTATTTTTGCCTAAACCTTCACCGTCTGAAGCTATATCTTCTAGTTCAGTTGAAACCAACTTTGGTTTAGAAAAGAATACAATTCTTGAACCATCAACTCCAGGGTCTCGAATTGGACCGGCATCCGATTCAATACCCTCTTCATTCTTAACCTCACCAAGGTCTCCAAGATTGGATGTCCCCTTGCCAGTGGATGTCGTAAGGAGTACATCATCACCTTATGATTGCCAACCATTGGAATTTCATGTCATTCCCATGTAAGTGTTCCCAGCATTGAACATCGGCTGACTGAAGTTGAAATCAAAACCACTAACTGAGTGTCATGCCGGGGTCCAGTATTTTGCGTTACCACTAAACCCCGTTATTGGACATTTTTCCTACCACGATTGAAATCTTGGGGTGAAACTAATGAGTGTCTTCCCATTGATGATTCTAGGATACCATAATGGGAACTTTCTAACAAAGTAGTGAACCCATCGCACAACTATGTCATTGGACTCTCGACTTGTTCTTCCGTTTCAGCCTCTCAAACTGGAATATATGTCGACCTCCAAGTGCCTTCATCTATGTTTGCGAACTTTGCATATAACTCAAATATTGGTGATCCACTAGCAATATGCGTCAGCACCACCACCTCTAACCCCTTTGCGCCTTTGATATCAAAAGCGTCATATTCGACGGGGTTGACTGAAGCACAAAGTTGATATTTCAATGATGATACTCTCATCTAGTTGGATTTGATGATTTTTCACATAATTCTTCCATGTAGTTCCGCCAATTGTATGTTTGGGTTAAAAGCCAACTACATTATGTTTTTGGATAAAAAAATGACCCTGTTCTCGATGTCACGAATTTCACCGTCGTAATAAACAATATCATTAATTCATCCACTCATTTTCAACGAAATAACTTGTTCCACATGTTTGAAACAAAAATATTATGTAGAAAAATAGTGTTGTAATTATATATGAACAACAAAAATTGATCTTTACTTGATGCAATAGCATGGTTGCTCCAAATTATGCCTTATGACATGCCTTGTGAACTTCCTCTTCTTTCGATTCTTCTTGCAATTTCGTTTGCTCTAAATTGCCTTATGCCACTCAATGTTGAAAGTCATCCCTTTATAGAGCCGGGGTGAGTGGCAATTGATTCAGAAAATTTCCCTGGGTGAGTGGGAAGTTTGCATGCGTTGAATTCGGTAGAGGGAAACGCTCTATATAGGATGCGTTTTCAGTGAATTATCAAAAAAAAAGCACTGAAAACGCACCCAATTGGAAGCGTTTTAGTGCACTTTTAGAAAAGAAGTATTGAAAGCGCGTCAAGGAAGACGCGTTTTAGCTGACATACCACGAAATCGCGTCCAGCTGGACGCGCTTTCAATTCGTTTTTCTAACAGTGCACTGAAAACGCATCCTACGTGGAGTTTTTCCCTCTACCACTTTCAACTCCTACAATTTCCCACTCACCCACCAGATATCCTCAGATAATATTTTCTGAAGAATTTTGATCGACCTCAACGTCCTGTAAAAAATACATTGAAAGTTCAAAAATTGCACTGAAAAATCTGATCGACCTCAACCTTCCATAAAAAAAATCTGATCAAAACTCAGTTGCATTTGAAAAAAATTGAAAAAAAATTATAAACTAAGAGTTAATCGAATCGAGTAGTTCAATTTTCGATTTTGGATTGAATTAAATTTTACAATTCGAATAATTCGAATATACGACTGGTGTAAATACGATTGTTGTAAATATCGAATTAAATAATTATTAACTTTATATCTCAAGAAAATATAAAAAAGTCTAAAGAGTATATAAAAAAAACCTAAACCCTTTCCGTAAATGATTAAAACGTACAAAGATATAAACCTACTTTAGCAAAAAGCAAAACTCTAGCCCTAAAAAAATCAGACCAGAAGGAAAACGCTTTCTACAAATCTATTGAAAACGCTTCCAACTGGAAGAATTTTCGTGTTTTCGGCCTAATCCCATAATTTTTTTTAGAAATCAAACTAATTCGATAAATTGTTTTTTTTAAATCGACATTTTTGAGAAATTTACTCCAGGCCTTTAATGATATGGTTTTTTTTTTTTTTCATTATATGCCTATAGTCTAATTTTTTATTCAAGTACATCGGTAAGTAATATAAACTTCATTTATATTGGAGTAAGTATATAAATAAATATATATATTATTTTTACCTTATACTATTAATAATAATTAAACTATTATTATTTTCTTATTGGGTTTTAAGAATGACGATTTGAAAATGAATGTGGTTTTGTGTAAGAGTTATGTTTGATTTTGTATGCTCTTCATAATAAAATAAGGTTTAGGGATATTGCTGGTTAAGTCAAAATAAATATTAGTTAAGGCAATAGGTTAAATATGTAAAAATATTGATTACAATAATATTAATATACTCCAGATTTTATGCAAATTTGTTCATACCTGTACGGCATAGTATAGAATGAGAAACATTATTTAATTAAATCACTTGAATTATTCAATAAGGGACTAATGAAATTTATGTTGATTTATTGCTAATAAAATTAGCATATATTGTTTGTGTAGGTGTGAATTTTGGGTATATTAAGGATTCAAAGAATAATTTGTTAGAATTAGAATTTTACGATGACATATAGCTATGGAGTAATTTTATGAATTGGCTTATTGATTTTAAAAGTTATATTATTTATCAAAATTATTTTTGTACTAACATTTATTACTGTAGTAAGGAATTTTTATTTTTATTGTTGAAAAGACCAAATATTGTACTAATTGTTATAAAAAAAATCAAATAAAAGAATATTTAAAGTAAATAACAGATCAAATCAACAGAGAATTTTCTCGTATATCATTTCTATTTATAAGTTATTGTTATTCAGTGCAACACAAATAAATAAAGCTTAATTAAGTGATTTATTAACACATACATTAAGCAACTTGCATATTTACTTTCATAATGAATGAGGGGGTTTTATCTCATAAATGAAGGGGATAGAATATAGACATCCACATTTATATATCTGTAACACTCCCCCTTCTATGCCCATTAAAAAAATTGTGCCTCATTAAAACTTTTATTGGGAAAAACCATGTGAGATAAAAACCTAATGAGGGTAAAGGAGTACACAATCTCCTATTACAAGCTGCCTCATTAAAAACTTTTACCAGGAAAACCCAGTGGGACAAAACCTTGGTTAAAGGAAAAGAGTACAACTTGTTTTAAACTCCCCCTAATGACAACATCACATTATATCTTTGAGTCAACGCATTCCAATATTGTCTAGTAGTCTTTCAAATGTTGAAGTTGGCAATGCATTGGTAAAAGTATCTCCAATGTCTACTTGTTAGAGAAGAACTAAGTCCTGCTAATAAGTTTACAGTGAAAGCTATATTAGACTTGTGTTGTTTGCCAGATACATTAATGTCCTTATGACACTTAGATATGGTACTTCAGGACCAAGAAACTCTTCATCATTTCCGCAAGGACAAAATTGATCTTTATTCACACCTAATAATCGTACAACCATTGGGATACTCAATGGATGTACTTTACTCATGTAAAATTTTTTTAAGATCTTTTCTGTATAAGTTGACTGATGGACATGAATTCCATCATTTAAATGCTCGATCTGCAGGCCAAGACAAAATTTCCTTTTCCAAGATATTTCATCTCAAATTATTTCTTTGAACAATTTACTGCATTTTGAAGCTCTTCAAGAGTTCCATAATATTTAGATCATCAACATAAGCAGAAATAATCACAAAATTTGATCCTGACCTTTTTATAAAGGCACATGGACAAATTTTATCATTTTTATCGAACAATTTTTTTGGGAAATCTTTTAGGGATTTTTATATAAATTTCACTATGAATTGAGCCATACAAATAGGCTGTAACAACATCCATTAGACACATGTCATGTTTTTCATTTTCTGCCAGACAAATAAGATACATAAACGTAATTGCATCCACCGTAGGAGAATATGTCTCTTTGTAATCAATGTTGGGCCTTTGCGAAAACTCTTGTGCTACAAGTGCTTCAAATCTTACAACTTCATTTTTCTCATTTTGTTTTTGTACAAATACCCATTTATATCTTATCGGCTTTACACCTTTAGGTGTTTGGACTACAGGTCCAAAAACCTCACATTTAGAAAGTGAATTCAATTCTATTTGAATTGTGTCTATTCAATTTGGTCAATCTTTTCTATTTCTACGTTCATCAATAGATTTAGGCTTAGGATCATCATTTTCTTATGTTATTTCAATAGCAACATTATAAGCAAAATTATGGTAAAAAATTATATTTTTTTCGGTTCTATCTTTTTCTTGTATTAACATAACTTATCGAGATCTCTTTATTTTCATTTTCACTTCAAGGTACCTGAATCACTTCTTGAGTTTTATAATTAGTTATGTCATGTGTTTCTTCAGGAACCCCCACCTCCACTAATTGATCATCTTGAATGTTTGCTCCTTTCCATTTACGAGGATTTTTATCTTTAGAATCGACTGGTGTTCCACGCTTCAAGCATGGATTACTTTCTTTTGCACTAAGAGCTTGCCATGTTGGGACATCAATTCGTATTGGAGCATTTTCAACTATTATGTGAGATTTTGTAATTCTCTTTAGGTCAATAAATGAATCTGGCAGTTGATTTGTAAAATGAATTATTTTTTGAACTTTTAGCTCACATTGCTTTGTACAAGGATCTTAGACAATGATAATTCATTCCATGTATTTTATTCATCCATCTTTTTATCCTCTCCCTCTAATGTTGGGAAAATTATCTTATAATAATTGACAACTCATGTCATAACTAAATCTTGAATTAACAGCGCAAAAATATTTAATAATATAAGGAGACTCATATTAATATACATTCTCAACCTCTTATGATGACCCATCTTTGTGTTTTGTGGTGGAGCAATTGAAACATATACCTCACATCTAAAAAATTCTAAGATGGGAAATATTTGGCTCTTGACCAAAAGTCAATTGTAAAAGGAAGTATTTATTATAACTTGTTGGCCTGCTGTGCACAAGTGTTGTTGCACGCAAAATATCATATCCCCAAGTTGTAATAGGGAGTTTTGTTCTCATAAGTAATGGCCTAGCTATTAGTTGGAAGCTTTTGAAAAACAATTTAGTTAAACCATTTTATGTGTGAACATGAGCTACAAGATGTTCAAAGTTTATCCCAATTGACGTACAATAATCATTGAAAGCTTGAGACATAAACTCACCAGCATTAGCAAGATGAATTGTTATAATTGCATAATTTGAAATTAATCATTTAAACAAGTAATCTCGCAAATGATGGTTGCAAGTTGATAAGACATGTGATTATTTTGTAGATGCATTTACTAATATCATATCAAAAGATCCACTTGTTGGATAAAATGTGCCCATATTTCTTTTAGAAATGCAAGAGATTCAATCTCAATTTTTGCTAGTGAGGTTTAATAAATCATCTTCTTTGAGAACAAAGAGCACTTGAGAAATCTTTAAAATGAAGAATCTTTAGCTTCTTTAATGAATATCGATTTAAATTCTCATCTTGTTGCATCATTATTGATCGGGATGGTCTAACCGATCATGCCAACTTAATTAATATATTTGGACTAGTAAACTTTAAGTTTTTATCTCATGTGATTTAACACTACAAATGTAAACTTTTGGTTTACCATCATATGTGATTTAATCGCATATGCATAGTATAAACTAGAGTCCAAGACAATAATTTTCCAATAAAATAAAATAAAAGACGAAGCTACATTCATTTGTTGCAAATAAATTTTGTCAATTTACAAAATGCACCCAAACTAATATTTTCTTTGTATAGACATGTGCAAAATTAAGCAAAATGTATGACCATATCATAAATACACAATAATTAAAAGTTTAAATATACAAAGAAATTATTAATTTAAATTTCAATATCAGCCTTATTATTTGGGTTTAGTACCAATAAAGACTTATTTCCAAAATTATTTACGGAAATGGGCCGTTTCCAAAAATAATAATGGATATGGACTGAAAACCCAAAAACGCGCTGACATGGATGCATTTTCAAGGGATAACCCGGAAAAATGCTTCCACATCAACTCTTTTTTTCCTTGTGTCAGGCAAAAGCGCGATGACATGGACGCACTTTTGGCCGTGTAATCCCCGCTGGATTTTCTTTTCTTGAACTTATCGACATTATTCAGGATTTTGTCCATTGTTCATCGTTGAACCGCCATTGGAATCAGTTAACACATTTGATCTTGTGTAACACCCCTTACCCGTATTCAATGCCGGAACAGGCTACGAGGCATTACTAGACTCATACGTAAGAAATTATACAACCGAGACGTGATTTTTACACTCAAATTTAAAACATTTTCATGAACCTTCATATCACCCCTTATACAAGCTTAGGAGGCCTAAAACACCATTAGGAACGTTTTGGATTCAATTCGAACTCTTTAAAAGATCTCTAGAATGACTTAGAAAAATTTTCATCAAATAGTCCACACGCTCGTGTGAAGGAAGGGACACGTCCGTGTGGCATATCACATGCTCGTGTTCCACACCTGTGTAGATTTATTTCTCATTTCGAACCTACAGGGGTTTTCACACGGCCTGACACACACCCGTGTCCATGGCCCATGTCCCTCACACGGCCACGACATGCCCGTGTGCAAAAACATTGACATTCTATTTCTGACGTCATCACCCCATAAATGTCACTCGGCCTAAAGACACGGGCGTGTCTTTAGGCCTTGTGGCGAATTAAATTCCTAATTCAGGTGCAGACTTCACACGGCCTGGGCACACGCCTATGTCCTATGGTCGTGCCTTCCACACGGTTAAGACACGCGACCATGTCCCAGCCCGTGTGGTTACTATTGAGCATTTTGACTTGCCAACTTAGTATGCACGGGGACACACGGCCTAACTACACACCCTTGGGGCAGACCGTGTGTCGCACATGGCCTAGACACACGCCCGTGTGCCTACCCGTGTGGACAAGATGTAACACCCCAAACCCGGTCAACACGCCACGACCGAATCTGGCATGTCACAGGGGAAAACGTTTTGAAGAAAAACGAGTTACCGATTAAATTTTAGAAGGCAGGTGCATGATTAGTTAAAAACTGATAGTTTACTTTGAAATCCCGGAAATAAATTTTAAAACTTAGTTGCATTTTAAAAGAACCCAAATGGTTAATTTGAAATCCGTTTCTATTTGAATTTGGAATCCTAAGTTTGGAAACCGTTTGAGTTGTCGAAAACAATTAAGTTGTTAAATATTATCAAATGATTTATATTACCCGATGGTAAAGTTTTGAAAACCATTGCGTTTTGTAGTTTAGAAAACTTTGCGCTCATATTATTAAATTAACCATGTAGTTTATTTAGCCATGTTTAAAACAAGTCCAAAGCATATAAATAATCCAAAAAAAAAAAACATAATTTGAAAGGCCTTATTACAAATCCAAATAAAGATGAAAAACCGAATTTAAATAAAATAAAGTACCCAAACCAAAGTCCGTGTAGAATCAAATTTTTATTGCATGGCCTCCTCGAGTTCATCCGTGTAGAATCACCTGTAAAGGTAAAGGAGAAGGTGAGTCACCAAGACTCAGTGCATAAATCCTTCCCCCGGTTGATGCAACATACTTACACAATTTATAACCAAGCAATATATATAATGCACCCAAACCTAGCCATCCATAACTCCTTTTCTACCCCGTGTGGTACCAAACCACTGGTGGTGCCAAACCACTGGTGACCCAAAGTCACGATATCCAATAATGTGGTGCCAAACCACTGGTGACCCAAAGTCACGAATAATCAAGTTGTGGGGCCAACCCACGTTGTGATACCAAATCACTGGCGACAATCCCGTAATATTAAATGTGGGGCCAACCCACTGTGGTGCGAAGCCACTGGGACGAGTCGCTATGAGGTGCCAAACCTCTGGTGTCCCAAAGACACGAAATAACTGTGGTACCAAACCACTAGAGGTGCCAAACCTCTGGTGTCCCAAAGACACGGATATCAAATCTTCCCCCTCCTCTCATATCACCCAAACCAATGTATTACGAGTGTAAATCATGCCATCATGCTTTGATATGAACATATAACAAATATATATCATAGATCATGATATTAAACAACATATAGCAACATCATATCAAAACGGACTTACCCGAATCCTTGCTCATACCCATCAAGGTATCATATCAAGATCTCACAGTTTTCGGCTTTAATAACATGATTAGTTTATTTATATATATATATATATAATACCGAGTTATAAAGTGTGTAAGGTACACACCTGTCACTAGCGAAATCACTAAATCTCGAAGACCCGATCTACCGCACTAGATCTCCTTGTCCTACATTCGGCCAATACTTAGATTAAGAACATAGACCATTCGGTCATACCACTAAATCCTGAAGGGTGAAATAACGTATAACTAACACAATCCTTACCCTTGACTTACCAAAATCGATTGTCAGAGAATTGAGGCTTAGATCGATTGCTTCCAAAGTCCCGAAGAGTCTAGAAGAAAATCGGTTCCTATGAATAGTTAGAACCTTGCTAACAAATGCCCAAAAATTCGGCCTTTGCCCTCATGAAAAATGACAGAGAAAAGAGAAAAGAGAAAAGGAATAAGGAAATTCGGCCAAGACACTTACCTATCTTCAAAACCGATTAGAGAAGAACCCAAAGAGAATCTACCCTTGTTGATATTCGGCCAAGACAAATCAAAAAGGAAATGGAAAAATTTTGGCAAAATGGTTGAGTGATGAAGGGAGTTTCGGCTATGGTTGCTAGAAAACTAACAAATGGGATTCGGTTTAAGAAAGAAAAGAGGGAATGGGAGAAAGATGGTTGGTAATCGGCTTAGGCTTAAAGAAAAGGAATTAAGGGGTTTCGGCAAAAGAAAGAAGAGAAGAAAATGTGGTTTTGAACAGTTATGAGAGAAAGAAAAGAGAGATGGGGAAAAAGAAGGTTCGGTCAAGCACTTGTGAAGAAGAAAAAGATGAAGGGAAGAGAGTTTCTTTTCGGCTATAAAGAAATAAAAGATAAGAGAGAGGCTCCAAAGGAGATTCGGCCAAATGCCTAAGAGAGAAATCAACAAACACCTATGGACAATCGGCTTTTGCTTCACTATGTTGCACTAGAGAGAAACCGGCAAAGCTCAAAGGGTTTTCGGTTATGACACAAAACAAAGAATGAAGGCTTCCAAACTAGCCGAAAATGGCCACCTAACCCAAGGAAATTTCGGCACCAACTAGCTACCAACAAAACAAAATTCGGTCACTCCCCCCTAGGCCCCAAAACCGTCCAAATACATAGACTTCAAAGTCAAACTTTTCCACACAAAACTTTCCATAGCAAACAGCTTACATCATGCCTTGTGTCCCCTTATCTTACCAAAACTCCTTGATTCCCTACCTTAAATAAGCACTTGCCTTATTCCTTAGTCTACTATCCATAAATGAAAAGTCCATCTTTACCATAACTAAAATTTGACCAACACATGACATACAAAAGCAAAAAATAAAAGTCACCTTATTGCCATCCATGGGATTCGAACCTCTTCCCTCATGCTACTTGTGGCGTCACCTTCAAGGCTCTAAGTGGTGCCTCCTTGCCACTTTACCAAGCCAATTCTTGTGCTAAAGTTCCCCACGAATTACTCTTAACCCCTAGCTCCTTCAACTCCCTTTAACTAAAGCTAAAAAAATAAAAATTTTCCTACAGCTCGAGCCTACCCTTGGTTTATTCCTAAGCCCTAGAACATCTCACTTAACAACACGACAATCTGAACTCATGCAAAACAATACAATCACAAATAACCCCTAATTCAGGATATTACACAAGAATAATGCTATTTACCAAGCCCTTTCTAGCACCCCTACTTGTACTACATAAACCACACCAAGCAACCAACCCATTCATGCATAGTTACACAAATTGATCAGCCATGCAACTTGCACATTCATGAATAACATCATCATTTCATAGATTAATAAGAAACAGCCATCAACTATGACCTTATACAAAAGAATTCATCCTCAAATGAGCCAACACATTTGGCCAAGACAATATAACATTCAACTAAATCTAAGTCCCTATACATGCCATACTCAAAATGATAAATCTAGCTATACCAAAATGTGTGGATAGTGTGGGTGATCCTTCGACTATCTCTGTATCCCGAGCTAGCTCTTCAACACTATAAAACAAGGGAAAAGAGAAGGGAGTAAACTTTAAGCTTAGTAAGTCTATATGTAAACAATAAGCATCATACCACATACTTATCAAACGAAAACATTATATACTAAGTAAAAACAATTCAGATCCTCATAATCATGCTTACTCATTTCAAACCTTACCACATCCCAAACACATATCATAAAATATTGCTCACATTTACTTGCACTTATACCCTACACTTATCACCACAAAGCCACATGTAATTTCATTTAGACAAGTTTCTTGATGAGAACTTCGGAATAATGTTAGATACTCGGTGGTTTCGCACACAGCCCACCATTTAATAATTAACAAGGTGGTATCGCACACAGCCCACCAATAATAACATGTTACAGATATTTATCCGCATCCATTTTCCTATTCCGAAGGTTTATCCGAGAATTTTCTCACTTTCTATCATTTTAAATAGATCTTAACAGTAATCGTTTGCATTCACACAATGCATTAATAAGTAAAACATACGCAATAAGGATGTATCGTTTACACATAAACTTACCTCGATACAAAATATGCCAATTGCAATTTAGTTCGAAACCTTGCCTTTTCCTCAATCAAGGTTGATTCCACGTTCTTCTTGATCTATAATGACATATTTAGCTTATTAGATACTCACATTGATCAAATAACTCCAACATTCCTATTTTGGAAAAATTATTGTTTTGCCCCTAGACTTTTGCAAAAATTACGATTTTGCCCCTAGGCTCGTAAAATGAAATGTGTTCATTTTTCAGACCGCCAAGCCTAGCCGATTCATATTCCCTCTTATAGCAACTCAAGATTTCAATTATTACACACATTCATCACCTATTTTACAACCTTTACAAAAAGGTCCTATTAGGTGTTTTCATGAGAAATTCTTTCACAAAAGTTGTTCATTTAACAACTAAGTTTCATTTTCTTCCACAAGATTTCAGAAATCAACACTAATGCTCTCATGGAAAAACCCTAGACTCTTAACCATTTTGCAAAATAGTCCCCTCATTAGCTAGCTTAAGCTTTAGGGGTCCCAAAAGTACAAAAATTATCAAGAAATACCATAAAAATCACTTACTTGCAAGGAGGATATGTTGCTGAAAATTTCAAGCTTCCAAACCCTTATGCTTGAGTGAAAAATTGGTGGAAGAAGAAGATGATAGGAGAAAAAGATGATAGCTTCCTTTCTTTTTATTTTATTTTATTCCTTAATCACCTAATACCACCAAACATTGACTAAATTAAGTCTCTTGTCCCCCTATGGCTGGCTATGACCTTAAGAAAGGCATAATTACACATTAAGGACCTCCAATTAAAATTCTATAGCTATTTGGCACCTCTAGCTTGTAAATTAAAACTTTTGTACTTTATGTGATTTAGTCCTTTTTCGCAATTAAGCATGAAATCACCAAATTTAATGCACCAAAATTTTCATACACTCATAAAATCATGATATAACAAATAAATAATATAAAAATAATTTTCTCCAATCTCAGATTAGTGGTTCCAAAACCACTGTTCCGACTAGCCCAAAAATCTGGCTTTACATCTTGTATGTCATTGATGCCATTCTTTCTCTCTATTTCTTGAGCCTTTCCTTCCTTATATGATTTGAATCTAAAATTTTCCATGGAATTGTTCTAAAAGAAGAAAAAGGGAATTGAAATTTGAATAAGATCTTGCATGCCATTGATGCCATTCTTGCTCTCTATTTGTTGAATCTTTCCTCCCGTACATGATTTGAATCTAAAATTTTCCATGGAATTGTTCTAAGAGAAGAAAAAGGGAATTGAAATTTGAATACCTTTGTTCTTTCTATGGGAGGACTTAGCTTTTATTTTTCATTTTTAGTTTTTATTTGCCTAGAGTTGTGTGAGCTAATATCCCTAATAAAATGAGTGGATTCTTGTGGCCTGGAGCCTTGTGTGTATGGAATTAGGTTAAATTATAGTTTTAGTCCCTTTATTATGTCAAAATTTGAGATTTTAATATATATTTTTTTAATTTGGTATGCTATTATTAGTAAGTCCGGTTGATATCGTTGTTGTTTACTATCGTTTTTTATAAAGTTAACTTAAGCATTTTATTAAAATGTAATTCTATTATTGCTTAAAAATAATTAACTAAATTTTCAAGTTCTTTTGGTTGTGTGGCTAAATAAAAAAAATCGTGTCTAATTATGAAAATTTTCCCTTTATTACGTTAAAAAAACAAAATCCATCTAGTTAAAATTATTTTTTCCAGAACAATACTTAGCAATTAAAAAAATTTAAACCCTAAAACCCTAAACAATTAAAAACCTAATACCCTAATTTAAATTTTCCTAAGCCCTAATCAAACCCCAAAATCCTAAACCTAGGCCCTAATTTCCAAATAACCCACTGGGGATTACACGGCCAAAAACGTGTCCACGTCAGCACACTTTTGCTTGAGACAAGGAAAAGAGCGTTGACATGGAAGCATTTTTCTGAGTTATCACCTGAAAACGCATCCACGTCAACGCGTTTTGGGTTTTCGGTCCATACCCGTTATTATCTTTTGAAATGATCCATTTCTGTAAATAGTTTCGAAAATGGGTCTTTATTGGTATAAACCCTTATTATTTATGTCCATAAAATCTTCATTCTTCACTTTTGGTGGCGGGAAAAATTATTATGACCACCCATTTTTACTAATACTATTGTAGAGCAGCTGACTGTGCCCACATCCAAGATTACGTCCTTCTATATTGCTACATTCACTTCAAGGAATGGAGCAAATCTAGTAGAACGGACTTTATGGTTTTTATTTAATAGCTCGTTATTTAATTCAATCATAACCAAACGTGACATTAATTCATAATATATCTTAAAACCTTTTCATGGTATTGCTACTGTAGGAGCACATTTGAAGTGTGAAAAGTTGAAAATTTTCTTTAACAAGTTATCATTAGTAATATTATTCTCACATAGTTGAGAAATCATCTTGAATATTGTAGATTTATATTCACTTACAGATTTAAAAAATTACAACTTCAGTTGCATCTAATCATAACGAGATTTCAATAGAATTGTCATATTCTATTGCTCATATTCTTTTTTAAATTATTCCACAATTTAAGTACATCTTTCACAGTTAAATATTTTATTTTCAACCCCTTAATGGGGAATGATGACAAAAGAAGATCACAAAGATAGTCACAATCAATTCAATTTAATAATAAGAGTAATAAATATAAATCGATAACCTAATCTTGTTTTTTTCATCCTTTCAAATAGATATTTATAACAATAATGATTTATATGAAATATAGTCTTTTCCTCACTAACAATCTCAATATGAGATCCATTGCAATGAATATCTTTTAAAACCAATGCATTAACCATCACAAATTTTGTTCTTTTTAGATATTGATATATGAGCTCTTCTAGAGCTTTCAACTAATTTTGTACTACCAAATATTGTAATAATATTAGTTTATTCCAATACCAAAATGGAAAAATACTTTCTACCTGTAAGGATAGTATTCATTGTTACATTGTGAGCAAGGCATGTATATATATATATATATATTCTTAAAGAATATTAATATAGTTGGAGAAAAGATTTGGACAGATGATACATGTAGATTATCAAATCATCATCAACACCTTGGTTATTATCAGTAGTACTTTTACAAGTATTAAAATAACTATGCTTTCATAATAACATACTACATATGTTATAGAATCTTATGACGCTCTAATAAATATTTATACTTTAAAATTCAATCTAAAAGTTATAATCCAATTATTCAACAATAATAAATTAATGAGTCAATTAGATCCTATTGAATTTCCCTTTTCCCCTTTAATCAAAGGCAATTGATTAGTAATCCCCTCTCTCGCAATTTTAATCAAATTTCAAGAATATTTAATAACAATAATTTAATCATAAAAAACTTTAATCATTCAAATATCATGCATACTATAATTTAATAATAAAAAAGGCTTAGTTTAAGAGAAACCTTAAAGTAATAATTTTTTTCATAAAATAATTTTACCAAAAATCAATCAACAAAGGAGAAAAACATACGACATAAGGATTATATAATTTTTTTTGTATAAAATGGCATAAAAATTTTGGAGATTTATGTGTACTTGAGTGGTTAAAGGCTCTAATGATTACCCATAGTGCACAGACCTCAATTGAAGTCTAAAATAGCAGTAGCTCTAGAAGGCAATCGACAACAACTTGAGCAGCAAATTTGGAGTGACTTGACTATTGCAGTGGTTGATGCTTAAAAGGGGTAAAGCATGGTGAAAGGGAAAAAATTCAAAAAATTACTGGGTAAGGACCCTTGCTCAAGCGGCCAGCGGCTGAGGATAAGTCTCTGCATGATTTGGGAATATTTTTGTTTTGTGATCTTGTTAAATAAAACTTATGAAGAAAAACAATTTAAAGTGAATCGTGTTGATAATGTGTTATAAAATAATCAAATAAAAGAACACTTAAAATAAACAATAGATCAAATCAACAGAGAATTTTCTTGTATATCATTTTCACTCATACAAGGGTTCTATTTTTAGGTCATTGTCATTCAATGCAACACATATAAATGAAGCTTACTTAAGTGCTCATTAACACATACATTAAGCAACTTGCATATTTACTTTCATAATGAATGAGGAGGTTTTATCTCATAAATGAAGGGGTTAGAATATGGATATCCATATTTATATATTTGTAACACTAATCATGTTAAATTTTTTTTTGGTTAAATATGTATGATAAGGACTATTTTTATAAAAATATTATGAATGTTTGAATTTTTAAATTAATATATGTGATATTTAAAAAAAATTAATAGTTGAAAATAACAAATATTAAATTATGCACTTAAATTGCTAAGTTCAATCATCAGATCATCAAGTATGATTTTTAAGATTATAATGAATATTGGAGTTTAGGATTATTATGAAAATTTTATTAATGATATTTAGTTTTAAAATTTAATATTAAAAAATAAAAAAATTATCATTGAATATTAATGTTAATCTTTTATAACTTAAATAATGTTATTAATAATTTATTACATTAATTCATTTTAATGTTAAATTTGTTAATATTTAATTTTTTTGAAATTTTATATTTATTTTGCTCTACTTTAATCAATAAATATAATTAACTCTTATTATAGTTAAAAAATATAAATTTAATTTGATGAATATTATTCATATTTACCTTTTTTAAAAAAAACTATATTTTAATATTAAAATTTTAATGTTCATTAATTTTAAAATTATAACATTGAAAGTTAATTCAACTAAGTAAACCTTAAAATAAAGAGATAATTTATTTAAAATCAAATTTATATTTAACATATAAAAAATTATAAAGAATAATTTTGAACAAAAGGCATGAAATAACTTTAAAAAATTAAAAAAAAAACAATAAGCAAAAGAGTAATTTACCCAAATTGTAAATAAGTGCTTTAAATGGAGAGTGTCATGTGTCAAAAAAATTGTAATGTGAACATGACTTATTTATTTCCTTTTTTTTTTAACCTCATATTACTTTAATGTATATACTAGTTGTTTTTTATATAATGATTAGAACTACCTATAGTCTCTCCCCGACATTTAAATAAGAGTGTAACATCCTGAAATAGGGGTTATTCGTGATTAAATTATTTTGCTTGTGTTTAAATTTCTGTGATATTATTTGTGGTGATATAAGACTTAATTAGGGGTCTTGAGTAAGCTCGGTTTAGTAGGATAATTCTTAGTATGGCTTATTTAATGAAGAGGATTAAATGAGCTTAGCACTTAAGTTAATTTAAGTGTATATTAAAGCACAAGAGGAGTTAGTGGCATAGTGGATAAAGAGCTTGAAAGGTTGCATGAGGTTAGTGGTTCGAGTAGTAGGTATAGCATTTTTAAAAGTTATTTTTGTATGTTAGCTTTAATGGACGGTCAAACATAATTATGATAGGTTGGACTTTCATTTTGGTAAGTTGAATTTATTCTAAAGGAAAGCATGAAATAAGGGATAAGATTCCTAAGGTTTTGGTAAGATATCTTGAAGTTTTGGTAAATTGAGGGGACAAAGGCTTGGTTTGTGGGAAATGTTTTGGAAACAAAATCATGGCCTTTATGCCATGAACTTGGACGGCATTGTGGCTAAGGGGGGGTTTTTGGCCGATTATGCTAGTGTTGGTAAGGCTTAGGAATTGTTTTGGTCATTTGGTTCATTTGGTGCAAAAGTTGCAAAACAATTTTCTCTCAAACACTTTTCTTTTTGGCCGAATTCTACATTGTGGTAAGCCTAAACTCTTTTGACCATTTGGTCATTTTTGCTAAATTTCTATTCTCTTCCTCTTTTTCACTCAAACCCGAAACTTGAGTATTGTCTTCAACCATAGCCAAAACTTCTATCTCTTTTGTCCATTTTCTTCTTTCTTTCTTAGTCGAATCTCCTATACCTTAATATTCCATCTATTTCTTTCTTTTCTCTTCTCAAAGGCTCTTAGCCGAAACTATTAGTTCACTTTCTTATTTCCTCTTTTCCATACAAAGTTGAACCTTGGTTGATTGTGTTGAACAATCATAGCCGAAACCACTCCCTTGGGTATACCGATTTTTCTTCTCCTATTGTGTGTAGTCTTGGCCGAATATCTTAGCAAGGGTGCCTCTTCTATTCTTTTTCCTTTAATCGATTCTAAGGTAAGGGTTCAAGGCCGAATGCTTTTTCTTTGGTTTTCTTATTTTGTTGACTTCTAAAGGAGTAAAAGGCCAATTTCGGCACTTGTAGCAAGGGTGCTAATCCGATTTGTTATAGGGCCTTCGGGATTTGGAAGCAAGCAAACGAATCCATCATCTTTGATCAATCGATTTTTGGGTAAGGTTTCGGGTTCACAAGGAACCCTTCTCAATTATTTTGGTTTGGCCGAATAGGCCATGATTCTAATATTCATTTTGGCTGAATATAGGGACAAGAAAAGTTTGTGTGGCCGATTTGTCTAATCGGGATTTAAGGCTTTCGTTAAATTCAGGTGTGTGTACATACACATCTTATAACTTTTTAATATGCTAAGTGTTATATTATGTCTAATCGATTTATGTAGACACGGATGTAATACCATCATGGTATTAACAAGGATTCGGGTAAGTCTTTGTGACTATGAGATTACTATTTGATGCTTTTGGGAAGCATGACACATTTGGTATGTGTATTATTGGATATATGGCATTGATAAATTTATTAATATTGTTAAAATAAACCTTTTTGCATGATTCAGTAAATATACATATTTGATTGATATGGGTTGATGAGAGGAGGGGGCAGTGATATTCGTGTCGACGGACACCAGTGTTTTGGTAACACATTGTGACTACGGTCACCAGAGGTTTGGTACCTCCAGAGGTTTGGCACCTCATAGCGACTTGTCCCTGTGGTTAATTCCACCGTGGGTTGGCCCCACTTTGAGATATGGGATCGTCTGCCAGTGATTTGGTATCACACGATGGGTTGGCCCCATCACTTGATTTGTGACTTCGGTCACCAGTGTTTTGGTAACACAATTGTGTCTTCGGACACCAGAGATTTGGTATCTCCAGTGATTTGGTATCACATTTGTGACTATATGTCACCAGTGGTTTGGCACCACCAGTGGTTTGGTACCACACGGGGTAGAGAAAGGCGTTTGGATGGTTAGGTTGGGTGCATTTTAAACTTATGCATGTTAATTGGTTATGATTTGTGTATGTTATTGCACTAAACCGGGGAAGGGTTACACATTGAGTCTTGGTGACTCACCTTCTCCTTTAATTTTTCAGGTGATTCGTAGATCGCGGGTGAGGAGCCGGATGGACTCGAGGTGGCCATGCAGTGGAGACTTTTTAATAAATGATTTTTTTTGGATTTTATCTATTTTTCTTTTGGGTTTATGTTTGTAATAAGGCCTCCTAGAATTATTTTATTATTGCTGCGTGTTTTGAATGTTTGGTTTAAACTACTTGATGATGTTAAAATGGATGCACATGTTTTTCTCAAATTAAACGCAAAATGTTTTAAAGTACCATCGGGTACCTCTAAAATTTTTAAACAACCTGACTCAACAAATTTCTTTTGAGTGTGATTTCTAACAAATAAAATTTTAATTGAAAGGCAATTTGACTAAGTTTTAAATGGTTTTCAAAAATGTTTTCTCTGTAGCAAACCAAATTCGGTCTTATGGTTTGGGCCGGGTTTGGGGTGTTACAAAGAGGATAATACGCTTCAACGCACTCGAACCCATAACCTTCTACACTAACAACAATATTAACTCGACTGGCATGTATATACTAGTTTTACCCGTGCATAAAACTACATACGGTATTAATTTTAGTTTTAAGGTTAGATTGAAAGTAATACATGATAGTAATGGTGGAGTAAAAATAAATTGGAATAGAAAGATGTATTTATGGAGCAGGTATTATAAAAAAGTTAAACTTAAGTAAATATAGTGTGAGAGAAGTTTAAAATTTAAATTTTTTTTGGTAGAAAATAAAATAGCACGCCTAAAAATTAAGTGTTACAGTATGATAGTGTGATTGTGTGAAAATTTCGTTAAGAAATTTTATCGTTTAAATGCTCAATTTGATAAAAAGGACTAAATCGCGTAAAGTGTAAAATTTGAGTTCTATTAGTTAAAGGTGTTTAATGGCTATGAAATTAAAAGGTAGAGGTCCTTATGTGGTAAATATACCATTATTAATATAGGTGGACAAATATGGACATAAAATGGATGTTATTAATGGTTTAATAATAAGGTTAATTTAGTAAAAAACAAAATAAATTAAAGTAAAGTAAGAAAAATAAAACTATCATCTTGCCTTCTTCATTTTTCCACCGAAAATAAGAAAGGAGAAACTCCATTGTTTTGTTTTATGGTTCAGCCAAAGCTTCTTGTGCATGTAAGTCATTTTTGACTCAGTTTTTAATGATTTTTATGTTTTTGAGATCGTTGCAGTTTAATCTAGCTAGCCCAGGGACTAATTTGCAAAAGTATTAAAGGTCTAGGATTTTTCCATTGATGAATGTTGGTGTATTTTGATGTTTCATGATAGAAAATGCATGCTTGTTAGATAAACAACCTTTGTAAAGTGAATTTTGACAAAATTGTCATTTAGGGATTTAATTGAGAAATGTTGAAATTTGTGGTTAAATTAAGAAATAAATGAAAAATATGGGCTGCTAGGGACCTAGTTGAAAATTGGCTAGCATGGTTTTAGGTTGAATTGCATGAAATTGTGTTTTTATGAAATAAGGACAAAATTGTAAACATGTGAAATATTAGGGGCAAATGTGTAAAATTGCCTAATGTATAATTTGGACTAAATTGAATAGAAATATTATTAAATAAGTTAATTTTGATTTAGGTCAAGAAAGGCGAAATGCAGATTTAGATCGGGGAAAGAATAAGGTTTCGGACTAATCGACTTATTCCACCGTTTTTGCATTCGAGGTAAGTTCGTATGTGTTAAAAAATTATTATACTTGTGCTTTAATGCTTTGATATTGCATACATTGTGAATATTGTAACATCCTGAAAATGGGCCTATGCATTGTTGATTTAATTATACGAAATGACATGTCTTATGTGTTATGAATGTATTATGAACATTTTTGGAAACTTGGAAATGTAAGGAAATGTCTTAGAAATGTAAGTTTAAATGAGGCAAACGAACATTTTTGGAAACTTGGAAATGTAAGGAAATGTCTTAGAAATGTAAGGAAATGCTTGAGAAATGTTAAGTTTAAAGTTTAAGTGAGGGACATGAAGCAAGGTGGTCTTAAGAAAATTTATAGAAGAAATTTGACACAAGAACGGGCTTGGAAAAGTGGCAAGGAGGCACCACTTAAAGCCCAGTAAGTGACGCCATACACAGTGCAAGGAGGGCTTGTGTTCGAGTCTCATGGGAAGCTAAAAATAAAAGTTTTATTTTGCTGCAAGGATGGACAGAGGTGGACGGCACATAGCTATATTTTAGGAGTTAAAATCCTTTTATTTTTATTTATTAGAGATAAAGGTGAGATAATAAAGATAAGGGATAATTGAAGGATTATTTCTTTTAATTTGAATAAAGTGATAATTAAAGAGATAAAATTATCACATAGGAAGAGTGGTGGCCAAGTAGGGGACTCTAGCCTAGTAATTTCGGCTAAGGAAGGAAGAGTAAGGCCATTCTTCATTCATTCTTCCTCTCTTCTCTCTCTACCGAATTTCCTAGAGCATTTGTTCTTCTTCTTTTCTTCTTTTATTTTTCTTCCAAAGCCGAAATATCTTTGTGTTCTAGCCGAATCTCCATCATCAATCTTTTTCATCCCTTGCAAATTCTCTCAAAAGCCAAAACCTTTGATCACTAACCAGCCTTCGTAGTCGAAAAGCTCTGTGGTTTCAAGTGAAGGTGCTGCCAATTTGAATATAAAGGGTAAGGATCTATAGTCAACATCTTACTTCTTTTCTTTAAGCCGAAATTTAGAGTCTAATGCTATTAATGTTTTGGCCGAAACCATGGAAGGTTCTTTCGGGATTTAGTGATTGTCAACTACAAGAGGAGATCCGTCGGGACTTTCAAAGATCTAAGGTGAGTCAATCGGTCTAAGGTTATTTCTCATGTTTAAGTGATTGAAAATCAGATCTAATATATATAAGTCTATAGGGATTTCGACAGAGGTATACAAGGATTCTGGGATTTGAGAATTTCAAGGTAAGTCCATATGTACATTCGGCCAAGGCCTTAATTATTGATTAAGATCTATTCTTTATTTTTGCAAAGGCCGAAACTAATTTGTTAAAGTGATTTAAAGCTTGGCCGAATACAAGAAGGGTATAATCAGTGTGTAATCAGTCCACTGAAATCCACCCACATGTGGGCTTAGCCCACAACCACATATCATACCACAATTCAGATAGTAGAACAACTTACTCACATCATTTCCACAATTGGGCCTTGGCCCATATAATCACTTAATCCACATATCCATTAAAATTATGCAAAATGCACCCAACCCAACCTAGGGTTCATCCACTACTCACCCCCCCGTATCCAGCCACCACACACCAGGGGATTATCAAATCACCCTCTCCTTTTTACTCCAAAAGGCAATCAATGCCGTCCACGTGCAATTAAGCATAATAATCCACAACGCGACCTCAGTCAGCGCCAAGCCACGATGTAGCCGTAGCTAACACCAAAACCACGATGGGACACATAGTCACTCATCAACCACGATATGGCACATAGCCGATATCAACCACGATGAGGCACACAGCCACTCATCAAACCACGTGAACTAAATCGCAATTAATCCACAACGTGACCTTAGTCAACGTCAATCCACGATGTAGCTCAAGGCTAACATCAAACCACGTACTCGAAGTACACCCGTACCTTCTTTCATATCATATCCCAACCCATGCACATGCTACATGTAATATTGGCATAATAATAAATGCAAGCACATGTCATTAAGGCAGACAATCATATTTCCATAGGCATAGTTACATTCACATCGGCACTTTCACATTCTTATCAACAGATAACACTAACCTGATTATCGATATACCCCTTTTTTTTAGGGTATTCATCACATAATTTTTACTGCATTTGTTAGTACACAATCAACACATACAGATATAACAAAAAACCCAAAAACGGTGGGTTAATCACACACCTGCGTATTAGTGAAATCCCGAACTACTCGAATCTAACACGATCTCGAAACGTGGTTCTTCCTTCTCCCTTAAAGCCGATTTGGTCTCCTACCAAATCCCGAATCACACTCTGAGTTCCCTTCCTTTAGCTACACATAAAAGAACACCTTTTTGTGGCATTATGAACAATCGGCCATGCCTAAAACCAACACTTAATCCATTGATTTCGGCACACCCTTGAAGAAATAAAATAAAATCGATTGCTAAGGAAGAAAATATACTTACTACCACACGTTGCTCACCACTCCTAAAGCATCCTCAAAGAATCGGCTCCAAGACTCCAAAGAGAAATGTTGAAAGTCTCTTGTGGAAAGCAAAGAGGAAAAATGAATAGAAATGAGGAGTTTGGGTTTCGGGTTCTCAAGAATAGAAGATGAATCAAGGAAGAACTTTGAGTCCAAGTGCATTCGGCAATAAAGGAAAAAGAGAAGAAATGGTCTTTTGATGGTTTTGTAGTTTTGGTCACAAAAAGAAAAGAAAGAAGGAATGCACTTGAGGGGAGAAAGAACAATTAAAAACAAAATAGTCAAAACTCAAATGGCTGAAAAGAAAAGAAAGAAAAAGGTTTACCTTATGACCAAAATACATTCGGCTAAGAGGAGTAAACAAATTAGAGAGAAACACAAAAATGACCCAAAAGAAATATGTGCTCAACTAGCACTAATTCTACCAAAACTAGCACCAAACCATACCAAAAGCTAACCAAAAATTCGGCCAATCCCCCTAGACACCCATACCGTCCATATTCATGGACAATTAGCCATAGAATAATTTCCAAAACACTCTCCATCATCGAAGCCCTTTGTCCCCCCATCCTACCATAATCTTAAGATTCTTATCCCCAATTACAAGCTTTCCTAAACTAATATTCAACTTGCCATAATATTCAAAAGTCCAACCTATCATAATTAGAGCTTGACCGTCCATTAATGCTAGGATACATAAAAATATAAAGTCTTCAAAATGCTAATCATGCTACTCGAACCACTTCCCTCAAGCAACTCTTCATGCATCTTAACCACCTTGCCACTAACTCCACATGTGCTAGATTTTAACACTTAAATTAACTTAAGTGTCAAGTTCACCTAATCCACTTCACTAAATTCTTCAAACTAAAATTATTCTAGCTTAGCTAATAATTCCAAGCCTTCACAAAACTATACTAAGTACCCAAATAAACCCGAGAATTCATATAAACCTCATAACCTTCCAAATCCATTTAACTAATAAATCCAATTTGCAAAAACATTATTTTCTTATTCTTAAAGGTTTTAAACTCTCCTAATCCCAAAGTCCAATCGGCCCAATCCTACTAGGCCCAATTTTGGGATATTACAAATTCTACCCTCCTTAAAGAAATTTCGTCCTCGAAATTTCCAACTAACTAACAGTCATGCAATCCTACTCATCACACTACGCTTATGCTGCGCACTCTGATCTTAATAAAACTATCTTATCTTCTAGGCACAGTTCCTAAGTTCACATCCAAGGTTTCAAGCACTTCACTAGCAACACAAGAATGAGCTATCTCTAAAGCAAAACAAGGATCTTACCCTCTATCACATCCTTGGTTGTCCCACATCCGAACCTTCAGCACCTCTACCGGTGTTCCACGACCTCGGCCAGAACCATTTCCTCCATGGTTTGGACCACGAACCTTCGTTGTCTGAGGACAATTCTTAACCAAATGAGTCTTAGATCCACACCGGAAACATTCCTTACTATTACCCCAACACTCTCCTGTGTGAGTTCTCCCACACTGAGCACATAAACGATTCCGATTCTCAGCAACTGGTACAGGTGCACGTACAGAATTCTCGACCCTCGGTCTTTTCTGAAAGTCTTCTGGTGATTTTGCTGGTCCAAAACTCCTCTTGTTCCAATTCCTATCCTTTTCTCGGTTCTCCCTTACAGTCCTCTTAACTTCTTTAGCGATCCGAGCTTTTTCCACTAGAACAGCAAAGTCCCTTTCTCTTTGCGGAGCAATCAACATTCGCAACTCATCTCATAACCCATCTTCGAACCGGACACACCTTTCATAATCAGTGGTCACGATCCCTTTGACGTACTGACTTAACCGCACAAATTCTGCTTCGTACTCTGCTACCGACTTACTTCCTTGCACCAAGTTGAGAAACGCCTTTCTCTGCGAGTCCAAGTAACTGGCTCCAACGTACTTTCCTTCAAATTTAACCTTAAAATAATCCCAATCCAATCGATCTGTCAGAACACCTTGTCTGACAGTGAGCCACCATCGATAAGCTTCGTCCCGGAGCAACGAAACAGCACCTTTCAGCTTTTCCTTATCGGTACAGTCCAAATCGTCCATTATTCTTTCGACTTCTTCTATCCAATACTCCGCCACATTCGGAGCTACTCCAGATATTCCTCTAAAAACTTCAGCCCCGTTCAACTTGAGTCATTCCGACACTGACTTTCGAGCTCCGCTTCCTATACTAGCTCCTGCCACTCACTCGAGCACTCGCAACATGGCCCGCGATACTGCGTCATCGCCTCCTGTCTGATCTTGATCCTCCGCGCTCACTGCTGGCGGTGGTACTTCATTTTCTGACCCATGGCCAGACCCTACCGGTTCTGATACTGCCATTCTACCTCTACTACGTCCACGACGACTACGTCCCCTAGAATTCATTTCTAACGTCGCGATTTAATCTGATTAAGAAATTTTATGCATCAGAATTTTGTTCGACTTATTAACAACAAACAATTTTTATGAAATAAAGTATTTAGAAGTAGTTCTTTCGATCACACAAAGGTTCAGTTCAAGTTCACTACTCTAGTTCAGAGAGTGACCTTCACATTCATAAGCAGAAACACATTCATTCACTACACCTCTATGGTCATTTCAGTCCTTCCCAACCCAGGGGTAACTTCATCATTCGTCCTATAAGGGTATTTTGGTAATAATTCAGGGTCAATTCCAAAAATTTTAATAAATCAAAGCACTTTGAAATTTTCCAAAACTCGAGGGTATTTCGAAAATTTTCCCAAATCAAAACCATGGTAGAAATTTTGAAAATCAAGGTTATTTTGGTAATTTTGTCAATCAGGGGTAATTTCGTAAATTTTCCAAGGCATCTTGATATTTCGCAAAATAAGGTTTTTTTTTTGATACTTTTGCAAAGTAAGAAAATTTTATTAAAATCAAGGGTAGTATTGAAACTTTTAAAAACCAAGGGCATTTTTGTAATTTTACCGCTCAGGGGTATTTAGGTAATTTTGTAAATCTGAATCATTTTTGAAAAAAAATTTCAAAATAAATTTTGCTACAAATCAAAAGGGGTAATGTAGTGATTTTAAAAACTAAGGTTTTTATAAAATAGTATGGCTAGTCCCTTTCGGGTTTTAGTTATCAGATTTAGCCCGTGAATAAGTCCTCTTGGTTAGGGTGAACCGTTACTACGCACCAGGTAGGATTCGAGTGGAGAGGAGGTGAGTCGCTAGGACTACTTAAATACCAAGCTCCCACCGAAACCAATCCTAGACATGCACACAATGGTTGCCACACCCGAACTCGGCGACTTACTCATAGGTTTGTTTGATAGTCCTTAAGTCTTATGCACTTGTGTTTGAGTAGACTAGTCCTAGGGTTCAATAGCCCTAATATTCAAATCTACGAGCCCAATTATGCCCACATACCAATCATATAATAATTCACACAACAAATAGAGGTACTTACCTGGTGGACATCGGGTCGGAGATACAGGTGCCATGCCAGAATAAACCTGAAAAATTTATGAAAGCCCAAATCTTTGAAAAGCCCATCTTAAGAAAATGTTTTTGGGCCCAAAACCCTCAAAGCCGAGTTTTGAACTGGGCAATGATACCAATTTGTAACACCCCAAACCCGGCCCATTTGCTATGACCAAATTTGAAATGCCACTGCGGAAAAACGTTTAAAAAAAATTTGACTTAAAGGTGAAAACATAAAAATTTATTGTCTCTAATAAAACATTGTATAATTAAAGTTCCAAATAAAATTAAGTTGTTTAAAATAAAACATTTTCAAAAAATAATATAATCGACAATCCAACTTAAAACATAATAAAAGTCCTTAAATACTTTAAGTGGCCCTTATTACATCAAATAAATCCCCAAAATACTGACAATATAAAATTGTATAAAATAAGGAAAATAACTTCTGCATGGGCCACCTCGTATCCACTCCAACCCGGTCCAAGCTTTATGCATCACCTATAAGGTTTGAGAAAAATTGGGTGAGTCACACAGACTCAGTGTGTAATCAGTCCACTGAAATCCACCCACATGTGGGCTTAGCCCACAACCACATATCATATCACAATTCAGATAGTAGAACAACTTACTCACATCATTTCCACAATTGGGCCTTGGCCCATATAATCACTTGATCCACATATCCATTAAAATTATGCAAAATGCACCCAACCCAACCTAGGGTTCATCCACTACTCACCCCCCCGTATCCAGCCACCACACACCAGGGGATTATCAAATCACCCTCTCCTTTTTACTCCAAAAGGCAATCAATGCCGTCCACGTGCAATTAAGCACAATAATCCACAACGCGACCTCAGTCAGCGCCAATCCACGATGTAGCCGTAGCTAACACCAAAACCACGATGGGACACATAGTCACTCATCAACCACGATATGGCACATAGCCGATATCAACCACGATGAGGCACACAGCCACTCATCAAACCACGTGAACTAAATCGCAATTAATCCACAACGTGACCTTAGTCAACGCCAATCCACGATGTAGCTCAAGGCTAACATCAAACCACGTACTCGAAGTACACCCGTACCTTCTTTCATATCATATCCCAACCCATGCACATGCTACATGTAATATTGGCATAATAATAAATGCACGCACATGTCATTAAGGCAGACAATCATATTTCCATAGACATAGTTACATTCACATCGGCACTTTCACATTCTTATCAACAGATAACACTAACCTGATTATCGATATACCCCTTTTTTTTAGGGTATTCATCTCATAATTTTTACTGCATTTGTTAGTACACAATCAACACATACAGATATAACAAAAACCCGAAAAACGGTGGGTTAATCACACACCTGCCTATTAGTGAAATCCCGAACTACTCGAATCTAACACGATCTCGAAACGTGGTTCTTCCTTCTCCCTTAAAGCCGATTTGGTCTCCTACCAAATCCCGAATTACACTCTGAGTTCCCTTCCTTTAGCTACACACAAAAGAACACCTTTTTGTGGCATTATGAACAATCGGCCATGCCTAAAACCAACACTTAATCCATTGATTTCGGCACACCCTTGAAGAAATAAATAAAACCGATTGCTAAGGAAGAAAATATACTTACTACCACACGTTGCTCACCACTCCTAAAGCATCCTCAAAGAATCGGCTCCAAGACCCCAAAGAGAAATGTTGAAAGTCTCTTGTGGAAAGCAAAGAGGAAAAATGAATAGAAATGAGGAGTTTGGGTTTCGGGTTCTCAAGAATAGAAGATGAATCAAGGAAGAACTTTGAGTCCAAGTGCATTCGGTAATAAAGGAAAAAGAGAAGAAATGGTCTTTTGATGGTTTTGTAGTTTTGGTCACAAAAAGAAAAGAAAGAAGGAATGCACTTGAGGGGAGAAAGAACAATTAAAAACAAAATAGTCAAAACTCAAATGGCTTAAAAGAAAAGAAAGAAAAAGGTTTACCTTATGACCAAAATACATTCGGCTAAGAGGAGTAAACAAATTAGAGAGAAACACAAAAATGACCCAAAAGAAATATGTGCTCAACTAGCACTAATTTTACCAAAACTAGCACCAAACCATACCAAAAGCTAACCAAAAATTCAGCCAATCCCCCTAGACACCCATACCGTCCATATTCATGGACAATTAGGCATAGAATAATTTCCAAAACACTCTCCATCATCGAAGCCCTTTGTCCCCCCATCCTACCATAATCTTAAGATTCTTATCCCCAATTACAAGCTTTCCTAAACTAATATTCAACTTGCCATAATATTCAAAAGTCCAACCTATCATAATTAGAGCTTGACCGTCCACTAATGCTAGGATACATAAAAATATAAAGTCTTCAAAATGCTAATCATGCTACTCGAACCACTTCCCTCAAGCAACTCTTCATGCATCTTAACCACCTTGCCACTAACTCCACATGTGCTAGATTTTAACACTTAAATTAACTTAAGTGTCAAGTTCACCTAATCCACTTCACTAAATTCTTCAAACTAAAATTATTCTAGCTTAGCTAATAATTCCAAGCCTTCACAAAACTATACTAAGCACCCAAATAAACCCGAGAATTCATATAAACCTCGTAACCTTCCAAATCCATTTAACTAATAAATCCAATTTGCAAAAACACTATTTTCTTATTCTTAAAGGTTTTAAACTCTCCTAATCCCAAAGTCCAATCGGCCCAATCCTACTAGGCCCAATTTTGGGATATTACAGTCAACATCTTACTTCTTTTCTTTAAGCCGAAATTTAGAGTCTAATGCCATTAATGTTTTGGCCGAAACCATGGAAGGTTTTTTCGGGATTTAGTGATTGTCAACTACAACAGGAGATCCGTCGGGACTTTCAAAGATCTAAGGTGAGTCAATCGGTCTATGGTTATTTCTCATGTTTAAGTGATTGAAAATCAGATCTAATATATATAAGTCTATAGGGATTTCGACAGAGGTATACAGGGATTCTGGGATTTGAGAATTTCAAGGTAAGTCCATATGTACATTCGGCCAATGCATTAATTATTGATTAAGATCTATTCTTTATTTTTGCAAAGGCCGAAACTAATTTGTTAAAGTGATTTAAAGCTTGGCCGAATACAAGAAGGGTATAATAAAGATTTCGGGATTTGACACCAAGGTAAGTTTTGGGTTATATAATCCTAATAGGATTTGGATTTATGGCCGAATGGCTTTTTAGCTATAATTTTACATATGGGCCGATTGTAGAGGCTAGGATCTAAGGCTTTAAATCGAGTTTTTCGGGACTTGAAGTGAATTGCTAAGTTAATCAGGTGTGTACCCTACCCTAAGTTTTAATATGTTCATGGCTATGTTTTAAATTGAATGTGTTAATATGAATGTCAAAATATGGCTAAGTACCATGCTATGGTACAAAGGTACTCAGGTACGTTTCCTACTCCTACTAGGATAATGAGTATATGTTATATATAACATGTGAAAAGTGATAAGAATGTGAATTAAGGCATGATGTGCATGATATGTATGATATGGGGCATTCGGGTTATATGAAAGGGGAAGTGAATGTGGTGACCTAAGACCACGATATCTGAATGTGGTGACCTAAGACCACGAAATCTGAATATGGTGTCTCATGACACAAACTATGTATCTGGTGGCTATGCCACGAATTTTATAAGGGCGATGAGCACGTCGACTGCAGCGAATGCCTTCGATGGTGTGTAGCGGATGGAGGGTTGACTTAGAAGTCCCCACGGTGTGCAGGTTGGTACGGGTGATGTGTAGCGAATGGCTATCTAGGTTTGGGTTCTGGTTTGCATCATATTGTTTAAATGTTATATGTACATGTATGATTTGAAATGCCTGAATTTGTTAAGACTTAGTGTTTGTGTACACATTGAGTCCGTTTGACTCACCCCGTTGTGGGAACCTTTTTCAGGTGACGATTAGTAATGGACCGGGTCGGCAGGAGCTTAAAGGTGGCCATGCACAGCAAGGAAAATTTTATTATTTGGACTTTTATTCTATTTAAGCACCTTAATTTATTTTTGGGAATTATTTGATGTAATAAGGCCATAGTTGAACTACTTTATTTTTCTTTTATTTATTATGCTACGAATTTTATCAAGTTAAAGATTAAGTTTATTTATTTTTCAAATAAACTCTAAGTATTTTGTCACCTTAATTAAAGGGGTTTTTTAATATAAGATAAACTTGTTTTCTACTCGAGCCCAACCCAAAAGCAATCTTTCTTTTAAAACACATAATTTTCCAAAGTAACAAAAGAATTTGAACCCGTTTTTCCTAAGGAACATACCAAATCTAGTCGAGGCTCGCGGGCCGGGTTTGGGGTGTTTCAATTTGGTATCAGAGCCCAGTTTTAAACTCTCGGCCTTGGGTTTAAGGCCCAAAATGTTTTCAAATAAAGTCCAAAATGAATTTGTGAAAATTTTTATGAAATAAGCAGGTTTTCTGGAATGGCACCTAAGTCTCCGGCCCGAAGTCCACCAGGTAAGTACCCCTAACCTTTGTGTGATTATATTATGATGTGTAGAAGGGTAGAAATGGAATGGAACGTAGAATAGAATGATAGGTACTTGAACCTAGGACTAGTTTACCCCAACAATTACATAAGACTTAAATGCTTAATTAAACAAACCTATGGTTAAGTCATCGAGTTAGGGTGTGGCAACCATTGTGCGCATGTCTAGGATTGGTATTCGGTGGGAGCTTGGTATTTAAGTAGTCCGCGTGACTCACCTCCTCTCCACTCGAATCCTACCTGGTGCGTAGCTTCGGTTCACCTTAACCAAGAGGACTTACTCATAGGCTAAACCCCTAACTAAAACCCGAAAGGGACTAGCCGTATTTTTATGGAAACCCTAGTTTTAAAATGACTAAATTACCCTTTTAATTTATAAAAGCTATTCCATAAAATTTTTTTGAAATATTCTTGATTTATGAAAAATTACTAAATTACCCCTAGTTGTAAAATTACAAAAATGCCCTTGGTTTAGAAAATGTCCAAACTACCCACGGTTTAATTAAAATTTTCTTATTTTATAAAATATTCAAAAACTCTACTTCTGCGAAACATTAAAATACTCCAACTTGGAAAATTTACGAAATTGCCCCTAACTTACAAAATTACCAAAATGACCCTGGTTTTCAAAATTTTTGCAACATCACCGAGTTGGAAAACAAATTTTCAAAAAAGAACCCTCAAGTTTTGCAAATGTTGAAATACCCTTGATTTATTAAGATTTACAAATTTACCCCGGTTTATTACTAAAATATTCCCGAGTTCCAAAATTACCGAAATACCCTCAGATTTTAAAAATTTCTGAAATACCCCCGGGATTTCAAAAATTACCAAAATACCCTTATTGACAAAAACCACAAGGAACCTTATTTTGAAAAAAAAAAATTATTACGAAAATACCCCTGTAGGGCAAATTACGAAAATGCCCCTGGGTAGTGGAAAAACAACAACAATGGAAACTACAACATTTCTCTGAATGAACGAAAGTTCATAATTGATTGATGAATGTATGAAAGACTGTGTGCATGTATGAATACGAAAGAACCACTCCTAAAATTCTTCTCATAAAACTTCTTCGCGGATAATCAGTGAAACAAGGACTAATCTATAAAATTTCTTAATCAGATTAAAGCGCAGTCGTTAGAAATGAGTTCTAGAGGACGTGGTCGTCGTGGACGTGGTTGAGGAAGAATGACCGTGTCGGAACCCGTTAGATCGGATCAAGGATCTGATAATGAAATACCACCGCCACCACCACCCCCAGCTATTGGTGTTGAGCAGCAAGCTCAGACGGGGGATGATGCTGTGTCGCAGGCTGTGCTGCGAGTTTTGGAAATGGTGGCTGGAGCAGGTGGGAATATGGGAGCTCAGAAATCTGTACCCGAGCGACTCCGAGCCAATGGGGCTGAGATGTTTTGAGGAGTATCTGGTGTGGCACCCAGTACGGCTGAATATTGGTTGGAAGCAACCGAGCGCATTATGGATGAGCTCGATCTGACCCCTAAGGAGAAGCTAAAAGGAATGGTGGCACTGCTACGCGATGAAGCGTATTAGTGGTGGCTCACAGTTCGGGATGGAGCCACAGCTGAGGATCAGACCTGGGATTATGTTAAGGAGGCGTATCAGAAGAAGTATGTCGGCACACGTTACACTGATGCGCAGAGGAAAGCTTTTCTGGGGCTGGTTCAAGGGAACAAGTCCGTAGCAGAATACGAAGCTGAGTTTCTGAGGCTGAGCCGATATGCTCGAGGCGTAGTGGCAACGGAACATGAGCGATGTGTCCGGTTTGAGGACGGACTAAGGGATGATCTGAGATTGTTGATAGCCCCACATCAGGAGCGGGAGTTTACCGCATTAGTGGAAAAGGCTAAGGTAGCTGAGGGAATCAAGGATTCTGCCAGGCAGAACATTGACCAAAATAGGCCAAAAAGAGGTTTTGGATCGTTTGGATCATCTGGGAATAAGAGGCCTAGAGTTGATGGGCTGCGAGGTCAGCAAGCTGGCATAGGAGGGCAGTATCGTACTTGTGATCAGTGTGGGAAGAAGTACTTAGGGGAGTGTTGGAAAAAGACTGAAGGTTGCTTTAGGTGTGGGTCCAAGGACCATATGATTAAGGATTGCCCTAAGAGGCCAGAAGGGAATCAACCAGTGGCTCAGAATGTTAATCAAGCTGGTAGAGGTGGATAGCAGCCTCAGCGAGGTCGTGGTCTGAATGGCCGAGGTAATGGCGTTGGAAGAGGACGTGGAACACCTGGCAGAGGTGCTAATAATAATACTGAGGCAAGGCAACAGGGTTTGGTTTATGCAGTTCACCGTAGGGAGGATGGAGACGCGCTGGACGTCATAACCGGTGCGTTCCTTGTATTTGGCAAGCCCTATTATGCTTTGATTGATGTGGGCTCGACCCATTCTTATGTTGCATGTAGTGTAGTCAAGACACTAGGCTTAGACTCTGAACTCTCTGATAGGCAGATGAATGTAGTAAGCACATTAGGCCAAACTGTAGTAGTGGATAAGATCTTTCGGAGTGTACCTCTAGAGATTCAGGGAGTGAATTTTCGGGCTGACTTGATGGAACTACCCTTCGGAGAATTTGATCTCATCCTTGGTATGGACTGGCTAGTGGAACATCGAGCTGTGTTGGACTGTGCAGCTAAGCGAATGGAATTAAGGACCCCGGAGGATGAGGTGGTCACTATGATAGGAGAAAGAAGGAACTACTTGTCTAACGTAGTTTCTACACTAAAGGCTGAAAAGATGGTTCGAAAAGGGTGCAAGGCGTTCTTAGCCTTCGTAAGTGCGTTAGATGGAAAGGAAGAAGGTGTTGGTGGAGTTCGAACTGTAAGGGACTTTGAAGATGTGTTTCCGGAGGAATTACCTGGAATACCCCCAGATAGGGAGGTGGAGTTTGGAATTGACCTGCTGCCTGGTACAGCTCCTGTGTCAATTGCCCCGTACCGAATGGCACCAAAGGAGTTGGTGGAGCTCAAGGCTCAAATCCAAGGATTGCTGGATCGTGGGTTTATCCGACCCAGTGTGTCTCCGTGGGGAGCACCGGTCCTGTTCGTGAAGAAGAAGGACGGAACTATGCGCATGTGCATAGACTATCATCAGTTGAACAAGCTGACCATCAAGAACAAGTATCCTTTGCCAAGGATTGATGACTTGGTCAATCAGCTTAAGGGGGCGGCAGTGTTCTCAAAGATCGACTTAAGGTCAGGATATCATCAGTTGAAAGTGAAGGAAGTAGATATCCATAAGACAGCCTTTCGGACAAGGTATGGGTATTTTGAGTTCGTAGTAATGCCGTTTGGATTGACGAACGCCCCAGCTGCGTTCATGGATATGATGAACCGGGTTTTCCAACCTTACTTGGATAGGTTCGTCGTGGTGTTTATCGACGATATCTTGGTATATTCCAAGTCTGAAGAGGAGCATGATGAGCATCTCCGAGTTGTGCTGCAAGTATTGAGGGAGAAGAAGCTCTATGCCAAATTCAGCAAGTGTGAATTTTGGCTTAAGGAGGTTGCGTTCTTAGGACATGTGGTATCTGCAGAAGGAATAAGGGTGGATCCTAGGAAGATCGAAGCAGTGTTGGATTGGAAACCACCTAGGTCTGTGGCAGAGATTCGTAGTTTCTTGGGATTGGCAGGCTACTACAGAAGGTTTGTGGAAGGGTTCTCGTCAATAGCCGCGCCTTTGACAAAGTTATTGAGGAAGGAAGTACCTTTCGTGTGGACGGATAAGCAGCAGGAGAGCTTTGAGAAGCTTAAGAGGGTTTTAACTGAAGCTCCGGTTTTGATTCAGCCGGAGGCAGGAAAGGATTTCACGGTGTACTGTGACGCTTCTCATATAGGATTGGGATGTGTACTAATGCAAGATAGGAAAGTAGTTGCGTATGCGTCTCGACAGTTAAGGCCACACGAAGTTAACTACCCGACTCATGACTTGGAATTGGCGGCAGTGGTCTTTGCTCTGAAGGTGTGGAGGCACTATCTTTATGGAGAAAAGTCGGTGATCTACACAGACCACAAGAGTCTTAAGTATCTGTTGACTCAGAAGGAGTTGAACTTGAGACAGCGAAGGTGGGAGGAATTGCTGAAGGATTATGACTGTTCTATAGAGTATCATCCGGGCAAGGCGAACGTAGTGGCTGATGCCCTAAGTCGGAAGGTAGTGTCGGATCTGAGGGCGATGTTCGCATACTTGAGTCTGTATGAGGATGGGAGCCTGTTGGCAGAGTTGCAAGTCAAGCCGACGTGGTTAAATGAAGTGAAAGAGGGACAGTTGGTTGGTGATGAATTAAGTGGTAAGCTACAGCAAGTACAGAACGAGGAGTTGGAGGGTTATGGTATTAATGACGAGGGAGTGTTGTGCTTCAAGGGTAAGGTCTGTATGCCTAAGGATCAGGAGTTAAGGTAGAAGATTCTTCAAGAGTCGCATAGTAGCTCCTATGCTATGCATCCTGGAGGAAGTAAGTTGTACCGGGATTTAAGGGAACAATTTTGGTGGCCTGGACTTAAGAGAAAAGTTACGGAATTCGTGGGAAGTGTTTAACGTGTCAGCAAGTTAAGGCTGAACACCAAGTTCCGTCTGGATTGCTTCAGCCAATCATGATTCCGCAGTGGAAATGGGAGAGAATTACCATGGACTTCGTTAGTGGGCTTCCCCTTACGCCTACTAAGAAGGACTCGGTATGGGTTATAGTGGACAGGTTGACTAAGTCCGCGCACTTTATTCCAGTGAGAGTCGACTATTCTCTGCAGAAGTTGGCAAAGTTATATGTGGCGGAAATTGTGAGGTTGCATGGAGTGCCGATGTCGATTATCTCAGATAGGGATCCAAGGTTTACTTCTCGGTTTTGGAGGGCACTTCGTCAAGCTTTAGGCACTAAGTTGGACTTCACTACGGCTTTTCATCCACAATCAGACGGGCAGTCTGAGCGGGTAATCCAAGTGTTGGAGGATATGTTGAGAGGCTGTGTGATAGATTTCAGAGGTAGTTGGGAAGAGTATTTGCCTCTAGCAGAATTTGCCTACAACAACAGCTATCGGGCTAGTATTCGGATGGCACCGTATGAAGCACTGTATGGACGGAAGTGTCGCACACCTACATGTTGGACAGAGTTAGGAGAACATCGAGTTTTGGGTCCAGAGTTAGTGGCAGAATCGGAGAAGAAGGTTGAGATAATTCGGGCACGGTTGAAGGAAGCGTCTGATAGACAAAAGTCGTATGCAGATCTCAAACGAAAAGAGATAGAATTTGATGTGGGAGATCAAGTATTTCTTAAGGTTTCGCCTTGGAAGAAGGTGATGAGATTTGGTCGGAAAGGGAAGTTAAGCCCAAGGTTCATAGGGCCCTATCGAGTGTTGAAGCGAGTTGGACCAGTGGCATACCAGTTAGAGTTGCCACCATAGTTGCAGCAGATGCACGACGTATTCCATGTATCCATGCTACGTCGCTACCGATCGGATCCATCTCATGTGGTTCCAGTTGAAGAAGTGGAGATAAGGCCGGACTTGTCCTACGAGGAAGAGCCGATACAGAACGAGATGTGAAAGTGTTACGACAGAAATCAGTGCCTTTAGTCAAAGTACTATGGAGAAATCATGGATTGGAAGAAGCTTCGTGGGAGCCAGAAGAGGCAATGCGACAGCAATACCCTCACCTATTTCAGTCAGGTAATTACGAGGACAATTATTTTAAGGGGGTAGAACTGTAACATCCTGAAAATGGGCCTATGCATTGTTGATTTAATTATACGAAATGGCATGTCTTACGTGTTATGAATGTTTTATGAACATTTTTGGAAACTTGGAAATGTAAGGAAATGATTTAAAAATGTTAAGTTTCAAAAGAGGAAAGTGAACATTTTTGGAAACTTGGAAATGTAAGGAAATGTCTTAGAAATGTAAGGAAATGCTTGAGAAATGTTAAGTTTAAAGTTTAAGTGAGGGACATGAAGCAAGGTGGTCTTAAGAAAATTTATAGAAGAAATTTGACACAAGAACGGGCTTGGAAAAGTGGCAAGGAGGCACCACTTAAAGCCCAGTAAGTGACGCCATACACAGTGCAAGGAGGGCTTGTGTTCGAGTCGCATGGGAAGCTAAAAAATAAAAGTTTTATTTTGCTGCAAGGATGGACAGAGGTGGACGGCACATAGGCTATATTTTAGGAGTTTAAAATCCTTTTATTTTTATTTATTATTAGAGATAAAAGGTGAGATAATAAAGATAGGGAAAATTGAAGGATTATTTCTTTTAATTTGAATAAAGTGATAATTAAAGAGATAAAATTATCACATAGGAAGAGTGGTGGCCAAGTAGGGGACTCTAGCCTAGTAATTTCGGCTAAGGAAGGAAGAGTAAGGCCATTCTTCATTCATTCTTCCTCTCTTCTCTGTCTGCCGAATTTCCTAGAGCATTTGTTCTTCTTCTTTTCTTCTTTTATTTTTTTTCCAAAGCCGAAATATCTTTGTGTTCTAGCCGAATCTCCATCATCAATCTTTTTCATCCCTCGCAAATTCTCTCAAAAGCCGAAACCTTTGATCACTAACCAGCCTTCATAGTCGAAAAGCTCTATGGTTTCAAGTGAAGGTGCTGCCAATTTGAATATAAAGGGTAAGGATCTATAGTTAATGTAACACCCCAAACCCGGCCCATTTGCTATGACCGAATTTGAAATGCCACTGCGGAAAAACGTTTAAAAAAAATTTGACTTAAAGGTGAAAACATGAAAATTTATTGTCTCTAATAAAACATTGTATAATTAAAGTTCCAAATAAAATTAAGTTGTTTAAAATAAAACATTTTCAAAAAATAATATAATCGACAATCCAACTTAAAACATAATAAAAGTCCTTAAATACTTTAAGTGGCCCTTATTACATCAAATAAATCCCCAAAATACTGACAATATAAAATTGTATAAAATAAGGAAAATAACTTCTGCATGGGCCACCTCGTATCCACTCCAACCCGGTCCAAGCTTTATGCATCACCTGTAAGGTTTGAGAAAAATTGGGTGAGTCACACAGACTCAGTGTGTAATCAGTCCACTGAAATCCACCCACATGTGGGCTTAGCCCACAACCACATATCATATCACAATTCAGATAGTAGAACAACTTACTCACATCATTTCCACAATTGGGCCTTGGCCCATATAACCACTTAATCCACATATCCATTAAAATTATGCAAAATGCACCCAACCCAACCTAGGGTTCATCCACTACTCACCCCCCCGTATCCAGCCACCACACACCAGGGGATTATCAAATCACCCTCTCCTTTTTACTCCAAAAGGCAATCAATGCCGTCCACGTGCAATTAAGCACAATAATCCACAATGCGACCTCAGTCAGCGCCAATCCACGATGTAGCCGTAGCTAACACCAAAACTACGATGGGACACATAGTCACTCATCAACCACGATATGGCACATAGCCGATATCAACCACGATGAGGCACACAGCCACTCATCAAACCACGCGAACTAAATCGCAATTAATCCACAACGTGACCTTAGTCAACGTCAATCCACGATGTAGCTCAAGGCTAACATCAAACCACATACTCGAAGTACACCCGTACCTTCTTTCATATCATATCCCAACCCATGCACATGCTACATGTAATATTGGCATAATAATAAATGCACGCACATGTCATTAAGGCAGACAATCATATTTCCATAGGCATAGTTACATTCACATCGGCACTTTCACATTCTTATCAACAGATAACACTAACCTCATTATCGATATACCCCTTTTTTTTAGGGTATTCATCACATAATTTTTACTGCAGTTGTTAGTACACAATCAACACATACAGATATAACAAAAACCTGAAAAACGGTGGGTTAATCACACACCTGCCTATTAGTGAAATCCCGAACTACTCGAATCTAACACGATCTCGAAACGTGGTTCTTCCTTCTCCCTTAAAGCCGATTTGGTCTCCTACCAAATCCCGAATCACACTCTGAGTTCCCTTCCTTTAGCTACACACAAAAGAACACCTTTTTGTGGCATTATGAACAATCAGCCATGCCTAAAACCAACACTTAATCCATTGATTTCGGCACACCCTTGAAGAAATAAATAAAACTGATTGCTAAGGAAGAAAATATACTTACTACCACACGTTGCTCACCACTCCTAAAGCATCCTCAAAGAATCGGCTCCAAGACCCCAAAGAGAAATGTTGAAAGTCTCTTGTGGAAAGCAAAGAGGAAAAATGAATAGAAATGAGGAGTTTGGGTTTCGGGTTCTCAAGAATAGAAGATGAATCAAGGAAGAACTTTGAGTCCAAGTGCATTCGGCAATAAAGGAAAAAGAGAAGAAATGGTCTTTTGATGGTTTTGTAGTTTTGGTCACAAAAAGAAAAGAAAGAAGGAATGCACTTGAGGGGAGAAAGAACAATTAAAAACAAAATAGTCAAAACTCAAATGGCTAAAAAGAAAAGAAAGAAAAAGGTTTACCTTATGACCAAAATACATTCGGCTAAGAGGAGTAAACAAATTAGAGAGAAACACAAAAATGACCCAAAAGAAATATGTGCTCAACTAGCACTAATTCTACCAAAACTAGCACCAAACCATACCAAAAGCTAACCAAAAATTCGGCCAATCCCCCTAGACACCCATACCGTCCATATTCATGGACAATTAGCCATAGAATAATTTCCAAAACACTCTCCATCATCCAAGCCCTTCGTCCCCCCATCCTACCATAATCTTAAGATTCTTATCCCCAATTACAAGCTTTCCTAAACTAATATTCAACTTGCCATAATATTCAAAAGTCTAACCTATCATAATTAGAGCTTGACCGTCCATTAATGCTAGGATACATAAAAATATAAAGTCTTCAAAATGCTAATCATGCTACTCGAACCACTTCCCTCAAGCAACTCTTCATGCATCTTAACCACCTTGCCACTAACTCCACATGTGCTAGATTTTAACACTTAAATTAACTTAAGTGTCAAGTTCACCTAATCCACTTCACTAAATTCTTCAAAATAAAATTATTCTAGCTTAGCTAATAATTCCAAGCCTTCACAAAACTATACTAAGCACCCAAATAAACCCGAGAATTCATATAAACCTCGTAACCTTCCAAATCCATTTAACTAATAAATCCAATTTGCAAAAACACTATTTTCTTATTCTTAAAGGTTTTAAACTCTCCTAATCCCAAAGTCCAATCGGCCCAATCCTACTAGGCCCAATTTTGGGATATTACAGTCAACATCTTACTTCTTTTCTTTAAGCCGAAATTTAGAGTCTAATGCCATTAATGTTTTGGCCGAAACCATGGAAGGCTCTTTCGGGATTTAGTGATTGTCAACTACAAGAGGAGATCCGTCGGGACTTTCAAAGATCTAAGGTGAGTTAATCGGTCTAAGGTTATTTCTCATGTTTAAGTGATTGAAAATCAGATCTAATATATATAAGTCTATAGGGATTTCGACTGAGGTATACAGAGATTCCGGGATTTGAGAATTTCAAGGTAAGTCCATATGTACATTCGGCCAATGCATTAATTATTGATTAAGATCTATTCTTTATTTTTGCAAAGGCCGACACTAATTTTTTAAAGTGATTTAAAGCTTGGCCGAATACAAGAAGGGTATAATAAAGATTTCGGGATTTGACATCAAGGTAAATTTTGGGTTATATAATCCTAATAGGATTTGGATTTATGGCCGAATGGCTTTTTAGCTATAATTTTACATATGGGCCGATTGTAGGGGCTAGGATCTAAGGCTTTAAATCGGGTTTTTCGGGACTTGAAGTGAATTGCTAAGTTAATTAGGTGTGTACCCTACCCTAAGTTTTAATATGTTCATGGCTATGTTTTAAATTGAATGTGTTAATATGAATGTCAAAATATGGCTAAGTACCATGCTATGGTACAAAAGTACTCAGGTACGTTTCCTACTCCTACTAGGATAATGAGTATATGTTATATATAACATGTGAAAAGTGATAAGAATGTGAATTAAGGCATGATGTGCATGATATGTATGATATGGGGCATTCGGGTTATATGAAAGGGGAAGTGAATGTGGTGACCTAAGACCACGATATCTGAATGTGGTGACCTAAGACCACGAAATCTGAATATGGTGTCTCATGACACAAACTATGTATCTAGTGGCTATGCCACGAATTTTATAAGGGCGATGAGCACGTCGACTGCAGCGACTGCCTTCGATGGTGTGTAGCGGATGGAGGGTTGACTTAGAAGTCCCCACGGTGTGCAGGTTGGTACGGGTGATGTGTAGCGGATGGCTATCTAGGTTTGGGTTCGGGTTTGCATCATATTGTTTAAATGTTATATGTACATGTATGATTTGAAATGCCTGAATTTGTTAAGACTTAGTGTTTGTGTACACATTGAGTCTGTTTGACTCACCCCGTTGTGGGAACCTTTTTCAGGTGACGATCAGTAATGGACCGGGTCGGCAGGAGCTTAAAGGTGGCCATGCACAGCAAGGAAAATTTTATTATTTGGACTTTTATTCTATTTAAGCACCTTAATTTATTTTTGGGAATTATTTGATGTAATAAGGCCATAGTTGAACTACTTTATTTTTCTTTTATTTATTATGCTACGAATTTTATCAAGTTAAAGATTAAGTTTATTTATTTTTCAAATATACTCTAAGTATTTTGTCACCTTAATTAAAGGGGTTTTTTAATATAAGATAAACTTGTTTTCTGCTCGAGCCCAACCCAAAAGCAATCTTTCTTTTAAAACACACAATTTTCCAAAGTAACAAAAGAATTTGAACCCGTTTTTCCTAAGGAACATACCAAATCTGGTCGAGGCTCGTGGGCCGGGTTTGGGGTGTTTCAAATATGGCACTGCGGACATGTTCGGCGACGATTCGACAAGTGAGAAAGTCCTGGTTGAACCTTAGGAATAGATTAGGATACGAATGACATGTCATTTGGGGTTATGTGATTTAGGTGCTGGTCCGTACGTCCTACCGGTGGTTGAGTCATCCGGCATGTGTTGCGGATACTCGTCAACTTGTGTGAGCAGCACCGTGTAGCTTCGTCATGGCTGTCAGCTTGTGTGAATAGACCCGTTGATAGCTTGAGGGTGAGCATTATATGTGATATGTAATTGAGATAGCTTTCGCTATATATGTGGCACTTAGGATGCGAGATTCTCGGATATCTGATAGTATTCCGAATGGTTTCAATGGGTATGTAAAAGATGTGGATAAGTATGAGTTTGATATGGGATGGTACAGGCATGTACATAAACCGAGCAATACATTGAAATAAGGAAAATTATGAAAGTTACATCTAACTTTGTGAATGCAAATGTGGTAGGTTGGTGATTCATTATAAGCTATGTTATTTTATGTTTTAATTGCTTATTTTGACCATATATGATGAGTTGATTTAAATGCTATACGAACTTACTCAGCTTTATAGCTTACTGTGTTTAATTTTCTGTGTTTTATAGTGAAATCAAAGCTAGCTCGGATTCGGGATTGTCGGAGACTTCATCACTCTATCTAACTATCACCTTGGTACTTTTGAACTTAAGTATTTTGAGTATATGGCATGTATAGGAACTTTGGTCATTTTGATATATGTGTTGGTAATGAATTTAGCCATTTGAATTGGCTTGTAAATGTCTAAAGTTTGGTTTTGTATATAGCCATGAAAGTTGGCTTATTTTGATTGTTTTGGTGATGTATATATATATGTGCTCATGTCTTGTGTGATGTGTTGGATGATGGTTATGTGATGCTTGTTGATAATAGGTATTATGAGTATCAAATGGTTGAGCTGTAAATATTTGTATGCTAGTGAAACTAGGCAAATAATGTACATGTGAAATTGATTATTTTAATGGTTTGTGTAAGTGAGTTTTAGAATGATATTGAATAGTAAATTGTTGAATATGTGTGCCTTGTTGTTGTTGGTATAGAATTAGCATGAATTAGGCTTGGATTGAGGTTGGATTAAATGCCTATTTATGCCTTGTGGAGTGCCTTTATGAATTGGTGTAGTTATATACAAGTTTGGGTGGCAAAGTGGATTGGTAAATAGCCTAATTTTGTCAACACGGGCAGAGACATGGGTGTGTGTCTCAGTCGTGTGTGACACACGGTCAGGTTATACGGTCGCGTGTCCCCTGGTGTTGAATTAAAAATCAAGTCAGTATGCTTCACACGGCCCAGCACACGGGTATGTGATTGGCCATGTGGCCTAAGTCAGTATACCCTACAGGTTTGGCACGGCCTAGTACACAGCCTGGCAAACGGGCGTGTGTGGCCATTTTTAGAGCATACGGGCTAGACACACGAGCATATGTGTTGGCCATGTGACCCAAGCAGAGAGTTACACAGGGTCAGACACGGGCTAGGATGTAACATCCTGAAATTCGGGATTTTATTTTTTGCATTATACCATGCGTTAGACTAGTTAAGAGTGTTAGTTGTGTATGTTTAGGGGCCCTAAGAAGGCTTGGGGTTGAGTTGGGCCTTAGCAAAATTTTTGTGTTTAAGCACTTTAAGGAGAGAAGGTAAGTGGCATCAAGGCTTAAGGAAATAAGTGTGTATTTTGCTAACACAAGTGGAGCTAGTAGCAGAGTGGTGTGGCGTCACATGAAGGGGTTTAAGGGGTGGAGTTCAAATCCCACCTAGTGCAAATTTTTGGATTAATTTTTTTTGTGCTAAATGGTAAGTGTCGGCCATGGCTTCAAAGAAGGAAAGGAAGACTTTCTAATGATGGAAAGAAGACTAAGAAAATAAGGTAAGGAAGAGAATCAGGAAAGAAATAAAAGAAAGGGATAAGGTGGGGGAACATGTTGGCCGAATTTTACGTGTTGCTTGGGGAAAGAATTTTTGGTCAACCATGACCTTTTTGGTGTAGGAGGCATACGGTTTTGGTAGAAGGAGTGTGAGAGCCAAATTTCCTTTGGCCATTTTACAAGTTTTATGCATGAAAGGCTTGTTTTCTTTTTAGCATTTTGGTGCATTTTCCAATCTTTTCCCTTTTGCTTGCCGAATTTTTCCTTAGGCTCTTGAGAAGTTTTTGTTCCATTTGAAAGCTCTCTTCTTTTGACCATTTGGTATTTCTTTTCTTGCCTAAAACCGAAACCTTAAGGGATACTTTCTCTCTTATTCCCATCATTTTCATAGTTTTCTTTTCTTCTATTCTTTTTCACCATTTCTTCAACCCTTCTCTTTTCTTCTTTAATCAATATTTTTGATGGCCGAATCTTGCTTGATCTTTTCTCTCTAAATAGCCGAAACTTTAATCACACTATTTCTTCTTCTTCTTGCTTGCATATTGGGCATTTCTTCCTTGACCGATTTGGGTAAGTGATTTCATCCTCTTATTTTCATTTTCTTTTCTTCATGGCCAATTATGTGCCCTTGTCATTGGATGGTTCTCTTAACCGAAAACATCACTTTCTTCTACTCCCTCAAATCATGATCATCTCTTCTTTTTGTAGTGTTCTAGTGGGTGGCCGAATATCACATCCTTGCCGATTCATCTCTAGTTTTAAGCCCAATCGATGGAAATCAGATTCATTTTGATCTATTTCATTGCTCGGTTAGTTTGCTAAACGGATTAATGGATTTGACTAATCGGTTATTATAGGGACTAGATCGCTCGTTCTTATCCACTCGTTGTTCCTTCGGAAGTGGTGATAAGCCGAAATCCTCTCCCTAAACAATTACATTCTCTCATCATAATATTATTCTAACCGAGACTCTTTCAATGGAGGCAAGTGGTAGCGATTTTAAAAGAAAATCGATAGGAGGGCAAATAGGGAGTGGACTTGCAATCTCTACTCCCAAGTTCAAACGTAGGGCGGTATCGGCAGTTCGGGATTTCCCACCGGGTTGTGGACCATCATCCGATGAGAATAGACAAATCATGGTCGTTCACGATACTAAGGGTGCCGACGATCAAGAAGGTTTAGTCCTTACTGTAATCAGGTGTGTAATCTCACACCAAAATTTCCGTAGATTCGTGATTCACTATCATGTTGGAAAAATAGATCGTTGTTATTTACAAGGCTAATAATCGTAATATGGCATGAATCAAGTAAATTGCTTAAACAACACAATTTCTAAAGATCTGTCAAAATCGGTATTAAATTGCTAAATTACCAAAATGGCCCTATGGGCCGATTTACAAAAATGCCCCTATGGGTCGATTTACAGAAATGCCCTTATGGGCCAATTTACAAAAATGCCCCTATGGGCCGATTTGCTAGAATGCCTTAGTGAGCCGAATTAACAAAGTATTTTAATGGGCCGATTCACCGAAATAATTTACTAGATTAATGGTTGTGATATATATGTGGATATTTTATTTTATTATGTATGTGGCATTTTTACATATTGCATGGGATGGGAAAAATTGTATGGAGAGCAGTGTAGCCTGGTGGTATTGCCACAATTTGTTTACTATTGTGCTTAATAATGATTTCGGTGGCTTGACCACAAAATATTATACAAATAGCAGTTTGACTGCAAATTTGGTGTGAGCGGCGGGGTGGGTTGACTTGATCCCCACAGGTGTGATTGGCTGGTCGGGGGTGTGATGGATGGATGGGATGGGTTGCATACATTTCATATAAATACTGTTATGTAAATGGGCTTAGGCCTAAGATTATGCTATGCGGGTTCAGGCCCAGTGGATGACGGTAAGGGGATTATGCACTGAGTTCTTGTAACTCACCCCATCCTCTTAATCCTTGCAGGTAATGCTTAGTAATGAGGACTTAGGCCCATGGATGACTCGGTGGAGGACATACTTTGGAAATAATGTTTCCGAACTTTAGTAAATTCCTTTTTCTGCTTTATTTCATTACTTTTACTATTTTGGGTTTTAAAGTTGTAATAAGGCCTCTGGAGTATGTTTTATTTTGCTTTATGTTTAGACGTACTTAATATCTATCTTGAATTGTTTTAAATGGGGATTTTCTAAAATCATAAATAACGGTTTTCCAAAATTGATTAACAAATGGATTTCATAACAAATATGTACAAATGATTTAACTCGGATTTTCTTTCGAAATTATCAACGTCATTTTCAAAAGTCACGGTTTTAAAGTTCACTAGTTCGATTTTCAATCCATCAATCAACCTCTCGAAATTAGTAGTATTTTATCGAATACTTATAACCAAACTTGTTTTCTTAACTATACCAAATAACATCAACTTTAGTAAAAAAAAATCATAAGTTCTTTATACGTTTTCTTCATGTGACATGCCAGATTCGGTCATACTGCATGGCCCGGGTTTGGGGTGTTACATAGGACATGGCCATGTGATCCCATTTCAAATGTCCACACGGTCGATGACACGGGCGTGTCTTTGGCCGTGTGGGAAACACAGGCGTGTCTTTGGCCGTGTGGGACACACGACCGAGCCACACAGGCATTTGTCCCCTGTACTTTACAAAATTTTCTAAGTGTTCCAAAAGTTTCCTAAGTTATCGGTTTAGTCTTGAACCACCCCGAATGCATGTTTTAGGCCTCGTAAGCTTATACTAGGGATGATTTGCATGTTGTTGAATGATGATTATTTGGAACTTGAAAATGTATGTGAAATGTAAGTGTAATTGTATAATATGTTCAAAAATGCTCCGTAACCCTATTTCGGCATTGAATACAGGTGAGGGGTGTTACATAGATGAAGGAAAACTTGGAGTTTAACACAACAAGATAAATGGACAATATGGAAAGTAGCGTATAGAAGTCCTAAGGAGCCTTGGAAACCAAATGAATCTACAACCCCTTTTAAACAACTCTAGTTTCCCTTCTAAGAAAGAAAAGTTGGTAAGAAAAAGTTTGGAAATGATTCCCACAATCTGAAAATATTATTAAAAATCTTCTTAAAGAATTGAAAAGAAAAACTCAAAAAAAAAAGTTGTTGAATGAATTATGAATTATCTTGATGGCTGTCGATTCCACCAATATAAACCTACACCTAGTTGCAAATTTAAGCAGTATAGGGAGTAGGGTCGATCCCACAGAGTCTGGTTTTACTGAAAAATTGTCTATCTCTTGACCAGATTAATATCTGGGCAATTGTCGTCCCCGCGACGTTCGGGGGGGAGAAATAAAATATTAAACCTGAAATAAACACAGAAAATAAAAACGTAAAAAGTAACAGACTAAATAGGTAAAAAAATTAAAGTAATCTGAAAAGAAATCGATTAAACTTAGCTCAGCCTTAAGCGCGGGTTTTTCCGTCTTTGACCCGATCCTCGAAATTAGATGAACTCGTCTTTTCCAATAAGCTAGTTATAGCTACCAAGGACGCCTCGGACACCAACTCTTCCTTGTGTAAGTTAGTTATGGAACGTCCTATAACTAACCCTTACCGATCGAACAACCTACGAAACGTTCGTGGTTTAGAACTCCGGCAGCTTTGCGTTCTAGAAGAGCTTAGCTCGAACCAATGCCCTCAAACGTTGGGACATTTAAATCCAGTTACTACTTCCCTTGACGGAACCAAACAGCAATCCCCACTTGGCACACCAATGTGTTCACGGAAAACCGATTAGACAATCGATCCTTTCGGAATCCCAATTGTACGTCTAGCCGCACTAACTCAAGCGACGTCTTTTTTTACTTAGCATGACTTGACTTTTTGAGTTGACGAAGTCATACTCTTAATCTGGAGAAGTAATAAGTATCGGAAATCGGGAGTTGAATAGCTCAGGTTCGTAACTAACGGGTTTTTGACGGGGTTAATATCGGCTTAAAGCTGAAAGGGGTTTAGTGTGGCATGATTTTACTCATGCTTGAAGGTTGTGGAAAGTGTTTGGGCTTTTGTAAAGGATGATGGAATTTGGAAAGGAAAGGGGTTTGGAAGGTAATTAAACCAATTTGGGAAAATAAACAAAAGGAATTGAAATGGGCAGAATGTTGGACATTAGCTTGCAGAAAAAAAAAATAAAAGAAATCCTATTCTAAATTGAAATAGGAAAAGAGAGAAATAGAACTTCAAATAGGAATAGGAAAAGAAATATTTGATTGATGATTTTCCAAATACAAATAACCCCTATTTATATACATGGGGTTTACTAAAAATAGGCTTTATTAATTTAACATAAAATCTTAAATAATTAAAAATAAAAATAATTAAAAATAAAATAAACTAAAAATAGGATTTTCCATATTTGGCTTTTTACAAAGTCAAATTGCTTGATGTGTCCTTGGCTTTCTCCATCTTTTTGATTTGGCCCCATTTCCATGATTTTCTTTCAATTTGGCCCTTTTTAGCTTGCTTTTGATCAATTGCATCCCTGACAAGATTTAAATCATAAAAATACAAATTTAGCAGGGATTAATTCAGAAATAAACCGAATTAAACACAAGAAATCATGGAAAATAATCATGTTATCATATCTACAAAGGTGAGACCTTTATATAGGCTAGTAATTCCCCCTACTTAGCCTATGCTTGTCCTCAAGTATAGTTCCTATCCACTGTGTAATTTAGATTTTACCATGAAAGAAGTATCACTCCAAAGTTTTATAAAAATTAGGCATAATACATATGAAAATAAAGAGAACCTTTAGCTTGTTTTAAGTAAAATTGAAAAAGTATTCCAATTTAATCACATAAAGATCAAAATCGACTTACCAATTAGGTAATTTACTCAACTTACCAAGACACCATATTTGTTTCCACCTTTAGTCCTAAAATGCAATTTTATTATTAATACATATTTCTTTCTTCTTTTCTTTTTTTTTTTTTTTTTGCTTAAGAATATATTAAACCTTTTGAGGCGAAGAGAGATGACAACCAAGCACTCCACCCTGGTTACTCAAGCCAACATACTCCTAATTTATTATATTTATATATGTTTTTTTCTTAAGAATATATTGAACTTTTTGACGCGAAGAGAGATGACAGCCAAGCACCACACCCCGGTTACTCAACCCAACACATTCCTAAAATTTTTTTGTTTAATTCTGGTTAACGGCGTTTTACCTAACACGTCACACAACCTTTTAACGCGAAGTACGATGACAACCCAAGCACCCTACCCCGGTTACTCAGCTAGTCACATTTTAAAGCTGCACTCATAACCATGGAGACATCAAAATTTTTTATTATCATTAAATGGAATTTTAATTTTAGAGGACTAGGAAAAATAATCAAGTGTCAAAAATAAGTTTCAGCGACCACTTAACAGTCATGAACATAATTTTAGCATGCAATTATATTAAATGTCCTCTTTGCATTTAGACTTAATCGATTAGGGTTAACTCTATTAATCATAATTATTTTAGCCTGATAGAAATAAAACAGTGGAGGCAAAATCAAACTAGCAAAATCATAATTAACTTAGTAGACAAGAATCATGCTCGCAGGTCAAACAGTGGGCAATTCCTGGTTAAAATCTTGGGCATGAAAAGAGGCAGAATATTCTAAAAAAATAAATATGAGCAGAAACGAGCATAAGACAGCATCAACAATAACACAATAGTAAAAACAACAGATAAAATGACAGAAATAATGAGGAATGCCTTCCCTCTACTTAAAACACATTGTCCTCGATGTGAAAAATAATATTAAAAATATGATGAAAAGAAAGGGTTTAGAACACTCCCCATGACGTTTTCGTTACTGTTTTCTCCCGGTCCAAATTTTTTTTTTTGATTTCTCGATTCTCCTGGATATAAGAAGAGAGATAAACATGCAAGAAAAGAGAAAATAAAAATACAAATACAAATGCAAATACAAATAAAATTGGATTGCCTCCCAACAAGCGCTTGTTTAACATCGTTAGCTTGATGCCTCAACTAGTATTGGGGCTGTTCTAGCTGAATTCATTCGTTCGTATGGGCTTGGAAATTCTCCTTTTTTACCACATCCACCATATTTGGGTTCAATCATCCTTATGCCTATTTCTTTGGTTTTGTATTTTTCTCCAAGAAAATCTTTTGTGTGCCTGTTAAGGGGTTAATCCCTTTTAAGTCGACAATGGTCTCATCATTCTCCAAAAATTCGCGCTTGAGATGCTTGAGAAGTGGTTTTAATTTCAGATCCGATGCCTGCACAACAGAAGGTTGAAGTTTAGTATCCATAGGAGCCAATAATTCATTAACAGATTCAAAAATAGATCCTGAATCAAAATTATTATCAAACAATGTTACAAGTTTATCTTCATAAGGTGACTCAAAAGTTTCTTCTACTAATGAGTCAATTATGTCGACACTTTTTACGTTCAAGATTTCACTCGGGTGACTAATAACATCATAAACATTAAACTTGACAATCTCTCTGTCAAACTCCATCGTGAGAGTTCTACTGTGCACGTCAATCTTAGTATTTGCAGTACTAAGGAAAGGTCGTCCCAACAAGATGCTTGAAGACCCAAGAGCGTTATCCTCTTCCATTTTTATCACATAAAAGTTTGCAGGAAAGATAAGTCCGTTGACTTTCACTAATACATTCTTCTTCGGGATGCACAATAGACCTGTCTGCTAATTGAATGATTACAACTGTTTTCGTCAAAAAACTCGCGTTCAGTGATTCATAAATAGAAAAAGGCATTACATTTATGGAGGCTCCTAAATCACACATATCTTTTTTTAATTCTTAAGTGGCCTATTTTACATGGTATTGCAAACATGCCCCTATCTTTACATTTTACTGGCATCCTCCGCTGTAACACCGCAGATACATTCTCACCAACGCTTACCTTTTCTTAACCAGTTAATTTCCGCTTGTTAGTGCAGAGCTCTTTAAGGAACTTGGCATATCGTGAAATTTGTTTGATGGCATCCAATAGTGGTATGTTGATCTCGACATTTCGGAATGTTTCGAGGATCTCCTTGTCCTCTTTACCTTTCTGATGTTGGTTCAATTGTCCTGGAAACGAAGGTTGAATTATGGGCAATAGAGGTTTTGTTCAGACCTATTCATTGTTATCCTGCTTTTTCTGGGCTGAATCTTGACCAAGATTCCTGCTAGGATTTGATTCCAGTACTTTTCCACTTCGCAACATCACTGTATTTGTGTATTGTCTTGGATTAGCTTCCGTTTGTGATGACAGCTTCCCTTGTGAGTTCATTTTCTCAGTTGATATGGTCAATTCTCTTATAGATGCCTCAAATTTCTGTTGAAAATCAAGCATATTAGCTACTAATTTATTGACCATGGTTTCTAGAGAGGCACCTGAATCTCGCGACTGTTGTGGAATTAGGTTTTGGTATGGCTGGTTGTACAGTGGGTTAGCTCCGTAACTCAAGTTGAGATGATCTTTCCACCTTGGATTATATGTATTAGCATAGGGGTCATATCGCCTTTGGGGCGGTCCAGGAAAGTTTCTCACAACATCTAAATGGGCCATAGTATCCTCACACAAACTAGGGCATGCATCAGTTGTATTTTCAGGTGTTGCACAAATTTCGCACAGTTGGGTTGGTCTTGTTTTTACTGGAAAAAGAGAATTCATGATATTAGTAAATTGATCAACTTTATCTTCTAAATCTGAAATACTTAGCTGGTGAACCCTTCTAGTGGGTTCAAGATTGGCTCAAAATTGTTGAGTATTTGCAGCCATGGTGGATATCAAGTCCTTTGCTTGTTGAGGAGTCATGTTGACCAACGCTCCTCCATTGGCGGCATCTACCATATTCATCTCTATGGGCTTTAAGCCTTCATAAAAGTATTGGAGTAGAGACTGTTCCATTATACCATGTTGTGGACAACTTGCACACAACTTTTTAAATCGCTCACAATAGTCATAAAGAGACTCTATTTCTTTTTGCCTTATCCCAACAATCTCCCTTCTTAACTCAACCGCACGCGATGCTAGAAAAATCTTGTTAAGAAACAAATGGGAAAGATCAGTCCAAGTTGTAATAGACCCAGAGGGAAGATAAAATAACCATTCCATAGCAGAATCTGCTAGGAAAAAAGGGAAAGTACGCAATTCGATTTGATCCTCAGTTACGCCCTGAGGTTTCATTCTAAGACAAACTATATGAAACTCTTTCAGATGTTTGTGGGGATTTTTATTTTGCAACCCATGAAAACTCGATAGTAACTGGATTAATCTTGACTTCAGTTCAAAATCAGTATCCATAATAGGATACACAATGTATAACGGTGTTGTTCTATAGGAGCTTCAGCCAATTGCCAAATTGTTTGAGCCATAGGTTGATGTGCTAGATTCGGGTTTTCGTTAACCCTAGCGTTGAGCACTTCTTCTGATGGATCGACTCCTACTCTTTCACTTTCTAATGTTTGAGTAGGGTTTTCGTTAACCCTAGACTCAACCTCATTGTCTGCTTCTATTTCTGAAGGTGGGTTACTCTGAGTCCCTACCACCTCTGACTGCTTTTTACGTAGCTTCATTTCCTTGTGATTAGCTCTCACAGTCTTCTCTATTTCTAAATCAAACGCAAGAATACCTGGAGCAGATCTAGTCATAAGAAACAAAAGAAACAAGATTAGGATGTTAGCAATCCCTGGCAACGGCGCCAAAATTTGATGCATCGTTAAAAGCACTAAAAATATCCTATCCGTATAAAATAACGAAAAGAATAGTATAAGGGAAGTAGATTCAAATCCTTAGGGACTAGATTTCCACAGTTTTTGTTCCTCGAGATCCCGGGCAGAGTCGTGCCTAAGAAAATCGGCTTACCTGGAAAAAATAAGAAAAACAGAATTAAAAGTTTGATTGAATAGAAATTGCATAAATTGAAATTAAAATTGTAAAGATAAACAGAGTTGAGAAAAGAGAATTTTTGATGGAGAGATTCCAGCCTCCAGTTGTCTTGATCCTCCTCGGGTTCAATCCTCAGCTTTTAAGTGATCCTTCTCGAACAGAATAAGCCAGTTATAATGGAAGAGGACGCCTATGACCACCAGCTCCACTTAGATTTTAGACTTACGATTTAGAGGAACCTGACTCTAGCGAACCTCACTTTTGTGGGACCGTCTTACACTAGATCATCACTTCTCAATGGTGAATGCCACGCTATTTTGTCTCTTGGGCTTGATAATCACTGACGTAGTAATCTAACGAACTGGCTATACAACCTTCCCAAAACGTACAAAGCAATCGCCTTTGTGCAAGATGAAAAGATCACTTTTGAAGGGAAATGGGCGGAAGTGTCAGTCCCGTAGTGTAGAGAAACAATGAATACTCGTTGAGAAAGCTAAGCGCAGATTCTAAGCCTCATGAACCCTTTTTTGGGGAATCTCAACAACCTTTGGCTAGATGAATTTAGTGGCTCATATTTTTTGGGAGAAAAGAAATAAACTTAATAAAAATGGAATTTTATTGAATAGATGAAAGAATCAAAGGCTAAGCTTTTTGGGAGAGGGAACTTTGTAGAAAAAGATGAGTGAAATTTCTGTCACTCCATCCCCTATTTATAGTACTTAGAAAACCTAGTCTATTCCTATCTAAATTCTAAAAGATAAATAAAGATAAATAGCGATAAAAGCTAAAATTAAATCTAAATAATAATATTAGCAATTATCCTAATATAATTAAAATTTAAATAGAATCTTGTGTTTATAAAATCTCTTCTTTACACTTCTGCCCCCATGTCTTCCACACTTTGTATTTTCGGCACCAGTTCTTTCTTATTTCTCATGCTGCCACATTTTATCTTTAATTTCACACTTTTTTCCCCTAAATTTCCTTTTGCCTTCAATTTAGTCCCTACTAGATAAAAAACCATAAATAGCTCAATTTAGTAGGATCATACTCAAAATAAATTTGTAATTAATATATAAAAATATGTCAGTTCAAAGTATTATCAATAGGCTAGCTAAGTAAATACAAACAAAACTCTCAAATATACTGAAACTCTAATTAATCTAAACAAGAAGTTGTAAACCAAACTTTCTTATTGACTAAGAAACATAAAACTCTTAAATAACTTAAAAGACAAAAAAATCCAAAAATCGAAATAAATAATGAAATAATAAGATCTAACAAATAAACATTGAGTTCACATATAATAAAAATTAAGCCTAAAAATTGGAGCCAATATGATTTAAGCTCAAATTAAAAACTTAAAACTCGTAATTTCCGTAATAATTTCAACTAGGAGTTTTGCTCGTAGTTTTCACTTAAACGGTCATAACTTGAGCTCCCGAACTCAAAATTGAGCGATTCGAGGTGCGTTTTAAAGTTAAAAGATAGATATTAAAACACTATGAAAACATTTCAACTCAAAAATGCTTGGATCCCATTCAAAAAGTCATTGCAAGTTGATTGATTTTCCACACTTGAAAATCGATAGCTTTGATGAATAGAATTTAATAAATTTCACCCAATCTGTGCATGCATTGTAACACCCCTTACCCGTATTCAACGCCAGAACAGGGTACGAGGCATTATCGGACATAAACACAAGCAAACATATAAAACTGAGACATAAATTTCTATCCAAGTTTAAAACCTTTCACAAACATTCATATCGTCCCTATCACGAGCCTACGAGGCCCAAAATATGCATCAGAAGTGGTTCGGGACTAAGCCGAAAAGTTTGGAAACTTTTGGAAAACTTAGAAAATTTTTCATGTAAAAGGGGTCACACGCCTTTGTGGGTTCGGGACACGCTCGTGTGACCCTAAAACACGCCCGTGTTTCAGGCCATGTTCAAATTAGGGAGCTTTCTGTTTATGACGTCATCATCAAATTGAGGTCACACGGTCAAGTGCTTAGGCCGTGTGATGGATTAAATTTTCATAATTTTCATAAAATAGGTGCAGACTTCACACGGCCAAGCACACGTCCGTGTTCGAGGCCGTGCCATCCACACGGCTAAGACACACGCTCGTGTGCTCATTACTAAGCATTCTGTTTTGCAACAATTAAGGTGCAGGGGACACACGGCTAGAACACACACCCATGGGGCAAGCTGTGTGTCACACATGGACTAGACACACGCCCATGTGTCTACCCATGTCGACAAAAACAAGGCTATTTACCAAGCCATTTTGTCACCCTTCCATGCACAAACGTGCATAACAAAACATAACACCAATCCAAGCATATACATTCAACCAAATCAGCCACAACCAAGGCAGTAACACTCATCCATATACTACACCCTATCACATGCAACCATCACATACTTATCAACTCAAGCATACAAGTTCCCACATCCATGATAAGCATCATCATGTATAAATATATTTAGGCAATATTAGCCAATTTCAATGGCCATTTACAAAATGAATTATCAACCATCATAAGCCAACACATTTGGCCAAATTAATTATGACACATAACAAAATAACCAAATCCCTATACATGCCATAACTCAAAATGTTAAATTCATCGGTACCCAAAATGATATGTTGATGGTGTGAGTGAATATCCGACAGTCTCCGATACCCGAACTAGCTTGGTGACACTATAAGACAAGGGAAAAGAAAGGGGAGTAAGCTTTAAAGCTTAGTAAGTTCCAATGCAAATAATAGGCATTATAACACACATTTAACACATAATTAACATGATGTAAATTAACATCAATGTCACTATAAATCTCAATCATAAATTTATCGAGGATTCATCACATATCCAGCTCATTAAGCATGAGTCTTATGTACATACCTGTACCTAAGTGCAACATACCAAAGCCTTTCACAACTTTAACATTTCTGTCGAACTACCCGTTGAACCACTTGGAATACTAAAGGATACTTGGGACATCTCGCATTCACAGTACCATACCAATGCCATATCCTAGATATGGTGTAACACCCCTATCCCGTGTCCGTCGCCGGATTAGGGTTAAGAGCGTTACCAGACAGATCGGAAAGTATTTACAGAAATTCATACATTCATTCATCATTCTCGAACATAATGTCCCTTAATACGGTCTACGAGACCTTAAATATGCTTATAAACCGAGTCGGGACTAAATCGAAACACATACAAAATTTTATCAAAAATTAAAACTTTTCTAGGTTTCAGTGGTTACACGCCCACGTGGGCAGGTTGTCTGCCTCCCACAGCTATTAGACACACCCGTGTGTCCTCCCCGTGGTCTATTCTTACTATACTTCCACAGCCTCCAAGCACGCCCATGTACCCTGGCCGTGGACTATACTGACTTGGCCCCCACGGTCACTAGGCACGCCCATGTGCCACAACCGTGTTCTCATATGCTAGCTACAGACTTTACCCCATGGTCACAAGGCACGCCCATGTGCCACAACCGTGTGACATTATAGGCAATTTTCAAGGCCAAAATACACCCAATTGGGTCATACCTACAAGCAACATTTACCAAAACATCTCATGCACACATGACCACCAAAAACAGGCCAAGATAATCATTCAAACCATTTATTCAAAACCAATTCCAACCATGCCAAGTTACAAGACTCAAACTCTTTTCATCACAAACATAATTTGTTCACTCATTTGCTTACTCAAAACTTGACTATTTCAAGTGCTTCAACCATACCAAAACATGTTTCACATATCATAATCATAATGCATAATCTCAACTCTTCCCCAACCAATTCCATGGCTAAGTTCATATAACAACGCACATCATAAAACTAGCCTATACATGCCATATCTAACTATATTCATTTTCAAAGTGTATCAAAAAGAGTTTAGTAGTGTGATGACGATCCTTGACGGTCCCGAGCCTTCAGTAGCTTTGACGACCTATAAAAAAGAGAAAACACACATACAGAGTAAGCTTTCCAAAAGCTTAGTAAGTCAATATACAAATAAACTTAGCATAAAATGCACATAACCGAATTATTAAGATGACCCATATGATTCTCATGACAAAATCACCTCATTCTTTCTTAAGCTCATTTGTTTAGCCATAGCTTACCATACTTCCAATTCATATACCATATATTCACATAGTTCATCTAATCAAAACTTTTCATATCGTATTATCAATTCCATAAACATAACATCATAATAAGATCACATAGATACTTACCTTGTATACACAATTAGTGTATAATCAACGTACCTGAAACGGATTTCATTCACTTAATTTATCATAGCTCAGATTTGTAATTCGTATCACAGACTTGCTCGTTGAACCATTAAGAATCTAGTAGGATACTCAGAAAGCTCGAAATGGTCGTACAATGCCAACGTCCCAGACGAGGTCTTACATGCACTCAGACATCGATGCCACTGTCCCAGACAGGGTCTTACACGAATCAATACGATGCCGATGTCCCAGACATGGTCTTACACGTAAAGCTTATATCGATGCCAACGTCCTAGACATGGCCTTACACATAAAGCTTATATCGATGCCAACGTCCCAGACGTGGTCTTACATGATAAAACAAAACAGATACCTATGTCATGACATAGCTAATCCTATCTATTCCTAGGTTTGTACGGGACTTCTCGAACATTGTCACTATATCGATCTTATCTCAGAATTCATATACAGATCATATCGTAACCATTCATCTATAGAAATAGTCATAAGAATACACATAATTCATTACTAATACGTTTATTTGCATAATGACTTACCACGGATTCGGTTAAACCGAAACAGAAATGGCTACTCGGTTACTTTCGCTTTCCCGTGATCTAAGCCCGTTTCCTTGGTTCTTGATCTAAACATATTCAGAATTAACCCTTTTATCCACTAATTCATTCAATTCAATCCATACACATATATTTAGGGCTATTTGCAAATTAACCCTCACAATTGCACAATTTATCAATTTAGTCCTTTTTTCTCAAAACATCAAATTCACAAAATCAACCCATACTCGTGCTTAGCCGAATGTTCCTACATCTCATACAAGCCCATATTTTTCATCAAATTTGTTATTTAATCCCTCAAATTACTACTTTCTCAATTTATCCCTAATTAGCTAAATTCATCAAAAATTCAAGAACAAAGTATGTTCATCTAGCTCAAATCTTTCATTTAACACCATAAATCATCACAAAGCTCAACATATCATCAACGACACATTTCATGAACAACATTAATTCATCAAATTAAGACATGGGTTTGATTGTAGACAAAGTAACGATTGCAAAAACGTAGAAATTATCAAAAACCGACTAAAAACTTACCTTAAATTTGCCTTGTAAGTAGCCGAATGTGCTAGGCTTCAAAGCTTTCTTTTTTTTTTTCTTTGTGTTTTTCGGTCAAAAGAAAAGAAATAAAAGATGAACACTCATCTTTTGTTTCATTAATCTAATGTTAATAATCCAATTACCAAAATAGCCTTCATTCATATAATTAAAACAATTATACAAAATGGACATTTAAGACTTTTATCCATCCACTATCTATAATTTGTTATAACAGCAACATAAGGCCTCCACCTTAACAAAGCCACAACACATTGGTACTTTAACAAATAGCAAGCAACTTTCACATTCAATGCAATTTCATCCTTTTGTCAAATTAAACACATAGACAGACAAATTAACTTATGGAAATTTAGCACATGCTTAGTCACATATCAACGGCACAGAAAATAATAGTAAAATATTATACAAACTTGGATTTATGGTCTAAAACCACTGTTCTGACTAGGGTATAAACCGGACTGTTACAATTCTCCCCCCATATGGATTTTCGTCCCCAAAAATCTTACCGTTAAATAGAGTCAGATATTGTTGTCTCATTGAATCTTCCTTTTCCCATGTTGCCTCTTCAATTCCGTGCTGATTCCATAATACTTTCACTAATGGAATTTTCTTATTTCTCAACTCTTTCACTTCACGAGCTAAGATACGGATCAGTTCTTCTTCGTAAGTCATATCAGATCGGATTTCAACTCCAGATGGGGCAATCACATGTGACGGATCGGATCAATATCTACGGAGCATCTAGACATGAAATACGTTATGGATCTTTTCTAATTCGGAAGGCAAACTTAGTCTATATGCAACAGGCCCAACTTGTTCTATGATCTCATACGGTCCGATGAACCTCGGACTTAAATTGCCTTTACGTCCGAATCGAAGCACTTTCTTCCACGGAGACACTTTCAGAAATACTTTGTCACCGATCCCAAATTCTATATCTTTTCGTTTCAAGTCTGCATAAGACTTCTGACGGTCAGATGCTGCTTTCAAACAATCTCGGATTAGTTTCACTTTCTGTTCTGAATCTTTTATCAAATCGACCCTGTGAAGCTTATTTTCACTGAGTTCAGTCCAATACGGAGGTGTACGACATTTACGTCCATAAAAAGCTTCATAAGGTGCCATTTTGATGCTTGACTGAAAACTATTATTATACGCAAACTCGATCAATGGCAGATATTGTTCCCACGACCTATTAAACTCAAGTATACAACATCTTAACATGTCTTCAAGAATCTGAATAATTCATTCAGACTGACCATCTGTTTACGGTTGAAAAGCTGTACTGAAGTGTAATTCGTGCCCAAAGTTTCTTGCAATTTCTTCCAAAATCGTGATGTAAATCTCGGATCTCTATCTGACACAATGGATAGTGGCACCCCGTGCAATCTCACAATCTCAGAAATATAAAGCTCAGCTAATCTATCAAGAGAATAAACAGATCTTACCGGAATAAAATGGGCAGTTTTCGTTAATTTCTCAAATATGACCCATATAGCATCTTTCTTTTTCGAAGTTAAGGGCAAACCAGAAACAAAATCCATCGTCACTCTATCCCGTTTCCATTCGGGAATCAGAATCGGTTGTAGCAAACCAGATGGAACTTGATGTTCAGCTTTTACTTACTAACAAACTAAACATTTCAAAACAAAGTCAGAAATGTCCCGTTTCATACCAGACCACCAGTAGTGTCATTTCAAATCATGATACATTTTAGTACTTCCCGGATGAACAGATAAACTACTATTATGAGCTTCACTCAAAATCAACTGAATCAATTCTGGATTTCTTGGAACACAGATACAATCCTGGAATCTCAAGCAATCATCAACAATTTGAAATTCAGATTCGAAATTCACTTCACACTGAGCTCGTTTTGCTAGTAATTCATTATCAGATTTTTGAGTATCACATATCTGTTGTATAAACAACGGTTTCGCTTTTAACTCAGCTAACATAAAACTATCCTCAGACAAATTTAACTGAGCATTCAAAGCATGTAGTGCAGACAATGATTTTCTACTCAATGCATCAGCAACAACATTTGCTTTATCCGGATGATAACCTATCATAAGCTCATAATTTTTTAACAGCTCTAACCATCTTCTTTGACGCAGATTCAAATCTTTCTGAGTCATCAGATATTTTAGACTTTTATGATCTGAAAACACATGACATTTTTCACCATACAGATAATGGCGCCAAATCTTAAGTGCAAACACAATCGCAGTAAGCTCAAGGTCGTGTGTCGGATAATTCTTTTCATGAGGCTTCAATTGTCTAGAGGCATAAGCTACAACTTTGCCTTCCTGCATCAAAACACATCCCAGACCATTTAATGAAGCATCACTGTATATAACAAATTCTTTACCTGACTCTGGCTGTACTAACACTGGAGCTTCTGATAACAGAGTTTTCAACTAATCAAAACTTTTCTAGCATTTATCCGACCATTCAAATATAGCATCTTTCTAAAGTAACCTAGTCAATGGAGTAGCTATTGTCGAAAAGCCTTTTACAAATCTGTGGTAATAACCAGCTAGTCCTAGAAAACTACGGACTTCAGATACATTCCTCGGAGGTTTCCAATCCAGAATAGCAGAAATCTTAATCGGATCCACTCGGATTCCAAAAGCTGACACAATATGCCCCAGAAAACTAACCTCATGTAACCAGAATTCACATTTGCTAAATTTCGCATACAATTGCTTTTCTCTCAAAGTTTGCAACACAATTCTCAAATGTTCAGCATGCTCATTTTCATCACGTGAATAAATCAAAATGTCATCTATGAACACTACCACAAATCGATCTAGGTACGGTTTGAAAATTCTGTACATCAGATCCATAAAAACAGCAAGAGCATTGGTTAGTCCAAATGGCATAACTAAAAATTCATAATGCCCGTACCTTGTTCTGAAAGCAGTCTTCGGAATATCTGAATCTTTTACTCTCAACTGGTAGTATCCCGATCTCAGGTCAATCTTGGAAAATACAGTAGCCTCTTTCAACTGATCAAATAAGTCATCGATTCTGGGCAACGATATTTATTCTTTATTGTCACCTTATTCAACTGACGATAATCGATACACATTCTCAAGCATACTGACTCAATCTCACGAACTCTCGTTCATATTTTGAAACAATCATTCGTCCCTGTTTTAGTTCCAAAAATTCTTTTCGTTTCTGATCGACGAATCTTTCACTGATATATTTCTTCTGAAACTCGCTCTAAAAGAAGTCGCAGTAATTTGCTCTTTCAGAACAACAGAAATCAGGGTTTTCCACCTTTGATAAGATGCATCTCGGAGTAATGATACAACACACTTTATGCATTCTTCCGGAGTTAGAGACATTTCGTCGAATACCCGGATAGTATTTTCGATCCAGAACTCGGCCTTTTCAGCATCATCATCACTAGTAGCCCGGAATTCTTCGGCCCCATACTTACGGATCTTGACAACTGGAGGCTTATTCCACAGATTCAGATTTGCAGTCGGAGGTATATCAGATGTCTGAGGGGGATTAACTGGGGGCGGGGGTTGCGAAATAGTCGGGCTGAGTGAACCACTCACTCATCATCTGGAGGATAGCTTGTTTAGCTTCTCCCTCTTGACCGCTCGTAGTCGGTCTTGAATCAGAAGGCGCTGTCCCTTGCGCAGGTGCAGGTGCATTACTTTCTACGTCGTCAGCTACGACACTTTCGGGATCCATTACTATACGAAAATCACATTTTTACACGTCAGGATTCGTCACACTATTAAAATATATGGCATGTATAGCTAGACTTTGACACGCTACGTTAGTCTGAGAATCGGCTAAACCGTGGCTCTGATACAAACCAAATGTAACACCCCTATCCTGTGTCCGTCACCAAATTAGGGTTAGGAACATTACCAGACAGATCGGAAAGCATTTACAGAAATTCATACATTCATTCGTCATTCTCGAACATAATGTCCCTTAATACAGTCTACGAGACCTTAAATATGCTTATAAACCGAGTCGGGACTAAATCAAAACACAAACAAAATTTCATGGAAAACTAAAACTTTTCTAGGTTTCAGGGGTTACACGCTCGTGTGGGCAGGCCCTGTGCCTCCCACGGCTATAGACACACTCGTGTGTCCTCCCCGTGGTCTATTCTGACAATACTTCCACGGCCTCCAAGCACGCCCGTGTACCCTGGCCGTGGACTATACTGACTTGGCCCCCACGGTCACTAGGCACGCCCTTGTGCCACAACCGTGTTCTCATATGCTAGCTACAGACTTTAACCCATGGTCACAAGGCATGCCCGTGTGCCACAACCGTGTAACATTATAGGCCATTTTCAAGGCCAAAAATCCACCCAATTGGGTCATACCTACAAGCAACATTTACCAAAACATCTCATGCACACATGATCACCAAAAATAGGCCAAGATAATCATTCAAACCATGCATTCAAAACCAATTCCAACCATGCCAACTTACAAGACTCAAACTCTTTTCATCACAAACATAATTCGTTCACTCATTTGCTTACTCAAAACTTGACTATTTCAAGTGCTTCAACCATACCAAAACATGTTTCACATATCATAATCATAATGCATAATTTCAACTCATCTCTAACCAATTCCATGGAAAAGTTCATATAACAACTCACATCATAAAACTAGCCTATACATGCCATATCTAACTATATTCATTTTCAAAGTGTACCAAAAAGAGTTTAGTAGTGTGATGACGATCCTTGACGGTCCCGAGCCTTCAGTAGCTTTGACGACCTATAAAAAAGAGAAAACACACACACAGAGTAAGCTTTCCAAAAGCTTAGTAAATCAATATACAAATAAACTTAGCATAAAATGCACATAACTGAATTATTAAGATGACCCATATGATTCTCATGACAAAATCACCTCATTCTTTCTTAAGCTCATTTGCTTAGCCATAGCTTACCATACTTCCAATTCATATACCATATATTCACATAGTTCATCTAATCAAAACTTTTCATATCGTATTATCAATTCCATATACATAACATCATAATAAGATCACATAGATACTTACCTTGTATACACAATTAGTGTATAATAAACGTACCTGAAACGGATATTCATTCACTTAATTTATCATAGCTCGGATTTGCAATTTGTATCACAGACTTTCCCGTTGAACCATTAAGAATCTAGTAGGATACTCATAAAGCTCGAAATGGTCGTACAATGCCAACGTCCCAGACGAGGTCTTACATGCACTCAGACATCGATGCCACTGTCCCAGACAGGGTCTTACACTAATCAATACGATGCCGATGTCCCAGACATGGTCTTACACGTAAAGCTTATATTGATGCCAACGTCCCAGACGTGGCCTTACACGTAAAGCTTGTATCGATGCCAACGTCCCAGACGTAGTCTTACACGAAATCTCAAATCAACGCCAACGTCCCAGACGTGGTCGTACATGATAAAACAGAACAGATACCTATGTCATGACATAGCTAATCCTATCTATTCCTAGGTTCGTACGGGACTTCTCGAACATTGTCACCATATCGATCTTATCTCGGAATTCATATATAGAAATAGTCATAGGAATACACATAATTCATTACTAATACGTTTATTTGCATAATCACTTACCTCGGATTCGGTTTAACGGAAACAGAAACAGCTACTCAGTTGCTTTCGCTTTCCCGCGATCTAAGTTCATTTTCCTCGGTTCTTGATCTAAACATATTCAAAATTAACCCTTTTATTCACTAATTCATTCAATTCAATCCATACACATATATTTAGGGCTATTTGCAAATTAACCCTCAGAATTGCATAATTTATCAATTTAGTCCATTTTTCTCAAAACATCAAATTCACAAAATCAACCCATACTCGTGCTTAGCCGAATGTTCCTACATCTCATACAAGCCCATATTTTTCATCAAATTTGTAATTTAGTCCCTCAAATTACTAGTTTCTCAATTTAACCCTAATTAGCTAAATTCATCAAAAATTCAAGAACAAAGTATGTCCATCTAGCTCAAATCTTTCATTTAACACCATAAATCATCACAAAGCTCAACATATTATCAATGGCACATTTCATGAACAACATCAATTCATCAAATTAAGACATGGGTTTGATTGTAGACAAAGCAACGATTGCAAAAACGTAGAAATTATCGAAAACCGACTAAAAACTTACCTTGAATTTGCTTGTAAGTAGCCGAATGTGCTAGGCTTCAAAGCTTTCTTTTTTTTTTCTTTGTGTTTTTCGGTCAAAAGAAAAGAAATAAAAGATGAACACTCATCTTTTGTTTCATTAATCTAATGTTAATAATCCAATTACCAAAATAGCCTTCATTCATATAATTAAAACAATTATACAAAATGGACATTTAAGACTTTTATCCATCCACTATCTATAATTTGGTATAATAGCAACATAAGGCGTCCACCTTAACAAAGCCACAACACATTGGTACTTTAACAAATAGCAAGCAACTTTCACATTCAATGCAATTTCATCCTTTTGTCAAATTAAACACACAGACGGACAAATTAACTTACGGAAATTTAGCACATGCTTAGTCACATATCAACGACACAGAAAATAATATTAAAATATTATACAGACTCAGATTTGTGGTCTGAAACCACTGTTCCGACTAGGGTATAAACCGGACTGTTACATATGGTCTTACATGGGATCTCATATCGATGCCAATAGCCCACCTATGGTCTTACACGAAGTCTCATATCGATGCCATATCCCAGATATGGTCTTACACGAAATCTCAATAACCCTAATGTCATGACATTTGTATCCTAACTATTCCTAAGGTTCAACCGCGATTTTCTCGCTTGTCGAACTTTGTCAATAACGTTCAAGGAGTCGATCAAAATTCATACAATATTAAAGCATTTAGAACATAAATAAAACAATGCATTATTTACATACGAACTTACCTTGGTACAAAAATAGTAGGAATGGGACCTAATCATCAAATACTTTGTTTTTCCCCCGATCTAGGTCCGAACCTTATTTCTCTTGATAATCGAGCTTGAAAGCTTGACAAACCCTAGCTATGTCTCCTTGTAATTTTTGGCCAACGGGTTGAAGATGAACAAAGATTGGCTTTTAATTTGATTATTAATTCATTTAATTAGCCAAATGTCCAAAATGCCCTTAACTTAAAACATGAAAATTCTCTTACTCCATATCCATTTTTGTCCACCAACTTAACCAATGGTCTAATTACCATCTAAGGACCTTCAATTTAAAATTTCATAGCAATTAGACACCTCTAGCATGTAGAACTCAACTTTTGCACTTTTTACAATTTAGTCCTTTTGACTAAATTGAGTGCCCAAACGTCAAAATTTTCGAATGAAATTTTCACGAAATCATTCCATGAAATTGTAGACCTTAAAAATATAATAAAAATAAACTTTTATATGTCAGATTTATGAACCACTATTCCGACTATGCCCAAAATCAGGTTGTTACATGTATCATTAGTTCTAATGTTAATGTGATTTCGGACCTTATCGATCATGATAATCATAGGTGGAGAGTTGATTTGATACATACCATTTTCACTAAGAGAGGGAAAGAAATGATCTTATGTGTTTCAATTACGTATAGCCCGATTAGCGATTTTCAAGTGCAGAAAGGGGAGTGCACTAGGGAATATAGTGTGAGGATTGGTTACAAAATCCTATTACATGGGAATCTTTTTGCTACTAGCCCTATTCGTCCCTCAATACATCATTAAAAACTATTTGTTTTTACAAGCAATTATGACAATTGTCTATTCCTACTAAAATAAAAATTACATTATGGCGCATCTTCTATAACTATGTCCCTGTCTTGGCAAATCTTCATTCTAAACGTGTGGTGGCCTCCTCAATATATCCATAGTACGAACTATTTGCTGAAATTGTGATGCCTGTTCTTGTTGGGTATCGAGTTGCATCACATGTATGGAGCTTGTTAGACATAGTATGGCTAACTAAGGTTCCTGATTATGAGTATAGCGACCTAAATTTTAACATGGGCACTAACTGAGGCGATTATTGTAAATTTGAAAATAGATTTTTGATTTTATTTAAAAAAGAGGAGTCGCCACCAATCCTTTTTCCTAGGTGTGATCGGACACCTAATAAATCCTCCTTTTAAAAGAAGAATTATTTTTGAATTTTCTTAAAAAAAAAGGCCTAGATTAGGTCTATGTCAAAATTCTAGAGAAAAATAGGGTTTGGGAGTTGGTTACGCACGAGGAAGGTATTAGCACCCTCGCGACGCCCAAAATAGGCATCTCGTTAAACGCGCGTTGTCTTAATTTTCAAAAATACGAGTTCAATTTAATATTTAATCGTGATCCGATTGAAACACGAGAATTTTAATTAATTATATATTGTTATATATTCATTAAAATATAATTTGATAATTTTCAAAAAAAATTTTATTTTAAAACACGAGAATTTTGGAAAAACAAGAAATTTTTTTTTGAAACACGAAAATTTCGATAAGTTACATATTAACGTGTTATACAATTTAAAAATGAAATTTTAATAATTTTTGAAAAAAAAGATAATTAAATTTTCTAATTTCCCGAAAGGCATTCTATATTTAACACAAAATCAAAGATGTTCACCTAACATAGCAGTGAGATCGATGATTTAATGTCAAACCAATTCATCGCCCCATTTTTTTGAAAAAAAAAAATGAGCTCATTAAAAATTAAAATTAGTAAATGAAATCACCATATAATGCTTTAAAAAAACATTAAAAATGTTAATGAAACAACATTTAAACATGTGGGCCAATTAACAAAAAAAAGTTAAGAATATACCCAAAGCCCAAAAAAAATTATAAGCCTGCTTCAATGGGCTACTAAATTGAGCCCACTTCCTCTCCTTTGGCTGCCGAAATGGGCTGCAATTGGAGTGGGCTTGCGCTGTGTTGGGCCGTTGATAACGGGCCATTACTGGGTCAATAGTAATGGGCTATGCTGCTGCTGATGGGTATGGGGGGTATAGGCTTATTTTATTTTTTTCTTTTTTTGGGCCGAATATTAAAGTGGGTATTGGGCTGGTCCTTTTTTATTTCTTTATTTCTTTTGTTCCTTCAACCCCCTCAACAAACAACATGCAAAAGAAAGCTGAAATTGGTGGTGTGGTAACCGGAAAAGAGGGAGATCGGCGGGCGGTGGTTGCATAGGTGTTGCTCGAAGGTGTTCCAGTCACGGAGCAAAGAAGAAGTGGAAGAAGAGGAGAAGGACGCGGCTGTTGAAGTTCGGGTTCGTATCGGTGCTGGCGCCGGTGGTGGTTCTCACAGTAGTGATGGAGAGGTTTGTAGGAAATTTTTGATTCACGTAAGTGATGGAAGAAAGATTTATGTGTGATATTTGGAAAACATAACAAAGAAAAATGAGGAGATGCTAAATGTTCAATTTTCTGGAAAATTTTTATTTTTTTAATGGCCGAATGGGGGTTTTGGTTGATGGTGTTGTTGGTTGTCGCTTCTTGCCGAATGTTCTTTGTGATTGCCAAGAAAGTCTCTGGATTTTTTTGAATTTTGCTTTTATCTTCTTGCTTCCATAAATCCTTTTAGCCGAATGGGTGGGGGTTTTTGTCGAATGTTGGAGATCATTTTTTGATTGATTTCCCTCCTTTTTTTGCTTTAATTTTCACATTCTCTCTGCTTTTTTCAGGTGGTGGTTGAAGGAAGGGTCTCCTCCCATGCTGGGGGCCGAAAAATTCGGGGAGCAGGTGCTCAAATCACGTGATGTTGCCAAAAGGACCAGATTGCAAATAAAGTGAAACTAGCGGGGTTGGAATGTAATTTTGAGGAAGTTAAGGGGTCAAAATGTAATTTTTGGTAAGATAAGGGGTCAAAATGTAATTTTGGAAACGTTTAGGGGTCAAAGTGTAATTTTGGAAAAGATGAGGGTTCAAAATGTAATTTCAATTTTTTTATTTTTTTTTAATTTTGAAAATTAAACACGAAATCGAGCCAGACAGAATTTAGTGCTTACAGCTGCCCCTCTTTGCTCATCGCTGTGAAATAGGGATAGTGCAAAGACTTAAAAGCACTAAATTTTGTTCGATTGTCCAATCTTTATTCTTTATTTTTTTATTGAAAAACTGAAATCGAAAATAGCTCGGCATGCGACACGAAGCTCAACTCACCTCTCGGATTATGAGTTGATCTTTGAAAAACAAAAATCGTAAATACCTCATCATGCTTAAGGCTCAACTCACCTCTCGCTTAGCCGAATGTTCCTACATCTCATACAAGCCCATATTTTTCATCAAATTTGTAATTTAGTCCCTCAAATTACTACTTTCTCAATTTAGCCCTAATTAGCTAAATTCATCAAAAATTCAAGAACAAAGTATGTTCATCTAGCTCAAATCTTTCATTTAACACCATAAATCATCACAAAGCTCAACATATCATGAACAACATTAATTCATCAAATTAAGACATGGGTTTGATTGTAGACAAAGCAACGATTGCAAAAACGTAGAAATTATCAAAAACCGACTAAAAACTTACCTTAAATTTGGCTTGTAAGTAGACGAATGTGCTAGGCTTCAAAGCTTTCTTTTTTTTTTCTTTGTGTTTTTCGGTCAAAAGAAAAGAAATAAAAGATGAACACTCATCTTTTATTTCATTAATCTAATGTTAATAATCCAATTACCAAATAGCCTTCATTCATATAATTAAAACAATTATACAAAATGGACATTTAAGACTTTTATCCATCCACTATCTATAATTTGGTATAGCAGCAACATAAGGCCTCCACCTTAACAAAGCCACAACAGATTGGTACTTTAACAAATAGCAAGCAACTTTCACATTCAATGCAATTTCATCCTTTTGTCAAATTAAACACATAAACGGACAAATTAACTTACGGAAATTTAGCACATGCTTAGTCACATATCAACGGCACAGAAAATAATAGTAAAATATTATACAGACTTGGATTTCTGGTCTAAAACCACTGTTCTGACTAGGGTATAAACAGGACTGTTACAATTCTCCTCCCATAGGGATTTTCGTCCCCAAAAATCTTACCGTTAAATAGAGTCGGATATTGTTGTCTCATTGAATCTTCCGGTTCCCATGTTGCCTCTTCAATTCCGTGCTGATTCCATAATACTTTCACTAATGGAATTTTCTTATTTCTCAACTCTTTCACTTCACGAGCTAAGATACGGATCAATTCTTCTTCGTAAGTCATATCAGACCGGATTTCAACTCCAGATGGGGCAATCACATGTGACGGATCGGATCAATATCTACGGAGCATCTAGACATGAAATACGTTATGGATCTTTTCTATTTCGGAAGGCAAACTTAGTCTATATGCAACAGGCCCAACTTGTTCGATGATCTCATACGGTTTGATGAACCTCGGACTTAAATTGCCTTTACGTCCGAATCGAAGCACTTTCTTCCACGGAGACACATTCAGAAATACTTTGTCACCAATCCCAAATTCTATATCTTTTTGTTTCAAGTCTGCATAAGACTTCTGACGGTCAGATGCTGCTTTCAAACAATCTCGGATCAGTTTCACTTTCTGTTCTGAATCTTTTATCAAATCGACCCTGTGAAGCTTATTTTCACTGAGTTCAGTCCAATACAGAGGTGTACGACATTTACGTCCATAAAAAGCTTCATAAGGTGCCATTTTGATGCTTGACTGAAAACTATTATTATACGCAAACTCGATCAATGGCAGATATTGTTCCCACGACCTATTAAACTCAAGTATACACCATCTTAACATGTCTTCAAGAATCTGAATAATTCGTTCAGACTGACCATCTGTTTACGGTTGAAAAGCTGTACTGAAGTGTAATTTCGTGCCCAAAGTTTCTTGCAATTTCTTCCAAAATCGTGATGTAAATCTCGGATCTCTATCTGACACAATGGATAGTGGCACCCCGTGCAATCTCATAATCTCGGAAATATAAAGCTCAGCTAATCTATCAAGTGAATAATCAGATCTTACCGGAATAAAATGGGCAGTTTTCGTTAATTTCTCAAATATGACCCATATAGCATCTTTCTTTTTCGAAGTTAAGGGCAAACCAGAAACAAACTCCATCGTCACTCTATCCCGTTTCCATTCGGGAATCAGAATCGGTTGTAGCAAACCAGACGGAACTTGATGTTCAGCTTTTACTTACTTACAAACTAAACATTTCAAAACAAAGTCAGAAATGTCTCGTTTCATACCAGACCACCAATAGTGTCATTTCAAATCATGATACATTTTAGTACTTCCCGGATGAACAGATAAACTACTATTATGAGCTTCACTCAAAATCAACTGAATCAATTATGGATTTCTCGGAACACAGATACAATCCCGGAATCTCAAACAATCATCAACAATTTGAAATTCAGATTCGAAATTCACTTTACACTGAGCTCGTTTTGCTAGTAATTCATTATCAGATTTTTGAGTATCAGATATCTGTTGTATAAACAACGGTTTCGCTTTTAACTCAGCTAACATAAAACTATCCTCAGACAAATTTAACTGAGCATTCAAAGCATGTAGTGTAGACAGTGATTTTCTACTCAATGCATCAGCAACAACATTTGCTTTATCCGGATGATAACCTATCATAAGCTAATAATCTTTTAACAGCTCTAACCATCTTCTTTGACGCAGATTCAAATCTTTCTGAGTCATCAGATATTTTAGACTTTTATGATCTGAAAACACATGACATTTTTCACCATACAGATAATGGCGCCAAATCTTAAGTGCAAACACAATCGCAGTAAGCTCAAGGTCGTGTGTCGGATAATTCTTTTCATGAGGCTTCAATTGTCTCGAGGCATAAGCTACAACTTTGCCTTCCTGCATCAAAACACATCCCAGACCATTTAATGAAGCATCACTGTATACAACAAATTCTTTACTTGACTCTGGCTGTACTAACACTGGAGCTTCTGTTAACAGAGTTTTCAACTGATCAAAACTTTTCTAGCATTTATCCGGCCATTCAAATATAGCATCTTTCTAAAGTAACCTAGTCAATGGAGTAGCTATTGTCGAAAATCCTTTTACAAATCTGCGGTAATAACCAGCTAGTCCTAGAAAACTACGGACTTCAGATACATTCCTCGGAGGTTTCCAATCTAGAATAGCAGAAATCTTAATCGGATCCACTCGGATTCCAAAAGCTGACACAATATGCCCCAGAAAACTAACCTCATGTAACCAGAATTCACATTTGCTAAATTTCGCATACAATTGCTTTTCTCTCAAAGTTTGCAACACAATTCTCAAATGTTCAGCATGCTCATTTTCATCACGTGAATAAATCAAAATGTCATCTATGAACACTACCACAAATCGATCTAGGTACGGTTTGAAAATTCTGTACATCAGATCCTTAAAAACAGCAAGAGCATTGGTTAGTCCAAATGGCATAACTAAAAATTCATAATGCCCGTACCTTGTTCTGAAAGCAGTCTTCGGAATATCTGAATCTTTTACTCTCAACTGGTAGTATCCCGATCTCAGGTCAATCTTGGAAAATACAGTAGCCTCTTTCAACTGATCAAATAAGTCATCGATTCTGGGCAACGATATTTATTCTTTATTGTCACCTTATTCAACTGACGATAATCGATACACATTCTCAAGCATACTGACTCAATCTCACGAACTCTCGTTCATATTTTGAAACAATCATTCGTCCCTGTTTTAGTTCCAAAAATTCTTTTCGTTTCTGATCGACGAATTTTTCACTGATATATTTCTTCTGAAACTCGCTCTAAAAGAAGTCGCAGTAATTTGCTCTTTCGGAACAACAGAAATCAGGGTTTTCCACCTTTGATAAGATGCATCTCGGAGTAATGATACAACACACTTTATGCATTCTTCCGGAGTTAGAGACATTTCGTCGAATACCCGGATAGTATTTTCGATCCAGAACTCGGCCTTTTCAGCATCATCATCACTAGTAGCCCGGAATTCTTCGGCCCCATACTTACGGATCTTGACAACTGGAGGCTTATTCCACAGATTCAGATTTGTAGTCGGAGGTATATCAGATGTCTGAGGGGGATTAACTGGGGGCGGGGGTTGCGAAACAGTCGGGTTATTCTTTACAAACTGAGTGAACCACTCACTCATCATCTGGAGGATAGCTTGTTTAGCTTCTCCCTCTTGACCGCTCGTAGCCGGTCTTGAATCAGAAGGCGCTGTCCCTTGCGCAGGTGCAGGTGCATTACTTTCTACGTCGCCAGCTACGACACTTTCGGGATCCATTACTATACGAAAATCACATTTTTACACGTCAGGATTCGTCACACTATTACAGTTAAAATATATGGCATGTATAGCTAGACTCTGACACGCTACGTTAGTCTGAGAATCGGCTAAATCGTGGCTCTGATACCAACCAAATGTAACAACCCCTATCCCGTGTCCGTCGCCGAATTAGGGTTAGGAACATTACTAGACAGATCGGAAAGCATTTACAGAAATTCATACATTCATTCGTCATTCTCGAACATAATGTCCCTTAATACGGTCTACGAGACCTTAAATATGCTTATAAACCGAGTCGGGACTAAATCAAAACACATACAAAATTTCATGGAAAACTAAAACTTTTCTAGGTTTCAGGGGTTACACGCTCGTGTGGGCAGGCCCTGTGCCTCCCACGGCTATAGACACACTCGTGTGTCCTCCCCGTGGTCTATTCTGACAATACTTCCACAGCCTCTAAGCACGTCCGTGTACCCTGGCCGTGGACTATACTGACTTGGCCCCCACGGTCACTAGGTACGCCCTTGTGCCACAACCGTGTTCTCATATGCTAGCTACAGACTTTACCCCATAGTCACAAGGCATGCCCGTGTGCCACAACCGTGTAACATTATAGGCCATTTTCAAGGCCAAAAATCCACCCAATTGGGTCATACCTACAAGCAACATTTACCAAAACATCTCATGCACACATGATCACCAAAAATAGGCCAAGATAATCATTCAAACCATGCATTCAAAACCAATTCCAACCATGCCAACTTACAAGACTCAAACTCTTTTCATCACAAACGTAATTCGTTCACTCATTTGCTTACTCAAAACTTGACTATTTCAAGTGCTTCAACCATACCAAAACATGTTTCACATATCATAATCATAATGCATAATCTCAACTCATCTCTAACCAATTCCATGGCAAAGTTCATATAACAACTCACATCATAAAACTAGCCTATACATGCCATATCTAACTATATTCATTTTCAAAGTGTACCAAAAAGAGTTTAGTAGTGTGATGACGATCCTTGACGGTCCCAAGCCTTCAGTAGCTTTGACGACCTATAAAAAAGAGAAAACACACACACAGAGTAAGCTTTCCAAAAGCTTAGTAAATCAATATACAAATAAACTTAGCATAAAATGCACATAACTGAATTATTAAGATGACCCATATGATTCTCATGACAAAATGACCTCATTCTTTCTTAAGCTCATTTGCTTAGCCATAGCTTACCATACTTCCAATTCATATACCATATATTCACATAGTTCATCTAATCAAAACTTTTCATATCATATTATCAATTCCATATACATAACATCATAATAAGATCACATAGATACTTACCTTGTATACACAATTAGTGTATAATCAACGTACCTAAAACGAATATTCATTCACTTAATTTATCATAGCTCAGATTTGCAATTTGTATCACAGACTTTCCCGTTGAACCATTAAGAATCTAGTAGGATACTCAGAAAGCTCAAAATGGTCGTACAATGCCAACGTCCCAGACGAGGTCTTACATGCACTCAGACATCGACGCCACTTCCCTAACAGGGTCTTACACTAATCAATACGATGCCGATGTCCAGACATGGTCTTACACGTAAAGCTTATATTGATGCCAACGTCCCAGATGTGGCCTTACACGTAAAGCTTATATCGATGCCAACGTCCCAGACGTAGTTTTACACGAAATCTCAAATCAACGCCAACGTTCCAGACGTGGTCTTACATGATAAAACAGAACAGATACCTGTCATGACATAGCTAATCCTATCTATTCCTAGGTTCGTACGGGACTTCTTGAACATTGTCACCATATCGATCTTATCTCGGAATTCATATATAGAAATAGTCATAGGAATACACATAATTCATTACTAATACGTTTATTTGCATAATGACTTACCTCGGATTCGGTTTAACGGAAACAGAAACGACTACTCAGTTGCTTTCGCTTTCCCGCTATCTAAGCCCATTTTCCTCGGTTCTTGATCTAAACATATTCAGAATTAACCCTTTTATTCACTAATTCATTCAATTCAATCCATACACATATATTTAGGGCTATTTGCAAATTAACCCTCAGAATTGCACAATATATCAATTTAGTCCATTTTTCTCAAAACATCAAATTCACAAAATCAACCCATACTCGTGCTTAGCCGAACGTTCCTACATCTCATACAAGCCCATATTTTTCATCAAATTTGTAATTTAGTCCCTCAAATTACTAGTTTCTCAATTTAACCCTAATTAGTGAAATTCATCAAAAATTCAAGAACAAAGTATGTTCATCTAGCTCAAATCTTTCATTTAACACCATAAATCATCACAAAGCTCAACATATCATCAATGGCACATTTCATGAACAACTTCAATTCATCAAATTAAGACATGGGTTTGATTGTAGACAAATCAACGATTGCAAAAACGTAGAAATTATCGAAAACCGACTAAAAACTTACCTTGAATTTGGCTTGTAAGTAGCCGAATGTGCTAGGCTTCAAAGCTTTCTTTTTTTTTTCTTTGTGTTTTTCGGTCAAAAGAAAAGAAATAAAAGATGAACACTCATCTTTTGTTTCATTAATCTAATGTTAATAATCCAATTACCAAAATAGCCTTCATTCATATAATTAAAACAATTATACAAAATGGACATTTAAGACTTTTATCCATCCACTATCTATAATTTGGTATAATAGCAGCATAAGGCGTCTACCTTAACAAAGCCACAACACATTGGTACTTTAACAAATAGCAAGAAACTTTCACATTCAATGCAATTTCATCCTTTTGTCAAATTAAACACACAGACGGACAAATTAACTTACGGAAATTTAGCACATGCTTAGTCACATATCAACGGCACAGAAAATAATATTAAAATATTATACAGACTCAGATTTGTGGTCTGAAACCACTGTTCCGACTAGGGTATAAACCGGACTGTTACATATGGTCTTACATGGGATCTCATATCGATGCCAATAGCCCACCTATGGTCTTACACGAAGTCTCATATCGATGCCATATCCCAGATATGGTCTTACACGAAATCTCAATAACCCTAATGTCATGACATTTGTATCCTAACTATTCCTAAGGTTCAACCGGGATTTTCTCGCTTGTCGAACTTTGTCAATTACGTTCAAGGAGTCAATCATAATTCATACAATATTAAAGCATTTAGAGCATAAATAAAACAATGCATTATTTACATACGAACTTACCTTGGTACAAAAATAGTAGGAATGGGACCTAATCATCAAATACTTTGTTTTTCCCCCGATCTAGGTCTGAACCTTATTTCTCTTGATAATCGAGCTTGAAATCTTGACAAACCCTAGCTATGTCTCCTTGTAATTTTTGGCCAAGGGGTTGAAGATGAACAAAAATTGGCTTTTAATTTGATTATTAATTCATTTAATTAGCCAAATGTCCAAAATGCCCCTAACTTAAAACATGAAAATTCTCTTACTCCATATCCATTTTTGTCCACCAACTTAACCAATGGTCTAATTACCATCTAAGGACCTTCAATTTAAAATTTCATAGCAATTAGACACCTCTAGCATGTAGAACTCAACTTTTGCATTTTTTACAATTTAGTCCTTTTGACTGAATTGAGTGCCCAAACGTCAAAATTTTCAAACGAAATTTTCACGAAATCATTCCATGAAATTGTAGACCATAAAAATATAATAAAAATAAACTTTTATATGTCAGATTTATGAACCACTGTTCCGACTATGCCCAAAATCGGGTTGTTACATGTATCATTAGTTCTAATGTTAATGTGATTTCGGACCTTATCGATCATGATAATCATAGGTGGAGAGTTGATTTGATACATACCATTTTCACTGAGAGAGGGAAAGAAATGATATTATGAGTTTCAATTACGCATAGCCCGATTAGCGATTTTCAAGTGCAGAAAGGGGAGTGCACTGGGGAATATAGTGTGAGGATTGGTTACAAAATCCTATTACATGGGAATCTTTTTGCTACTGGCCCTATTCGTCCCTCAATACATCATTAAAAGCTATTTGTTTTTACAAGCAATTATGACAATTGTCTATTCCTACTAAAATAAAAATTACATTATGGCGCATCTTCTATAACTATGTCCCTGTCTTGGCAAATCTTCATTCTAAACGTGTGGTGGCCTCCTCAATATATCCATAGTGCGAACTATTTGCTGAAATTGTGATGCCTGTTCTTGTTGGGTATCGAGTTGCATCACAAGTATGGAGCTTGTTAGACATAGTGTGGCTAACTAAGGTTCCTGATTATGAGTATAGCGACCTAAATTTTAACATGGGTGCTAATTGAGGCGATTATTGTAAATTTGAAAATAGATTTTTGATTTTATTTAAAAAAGAGGAGTCGCCACCGATCCTTTTTCCTAGGTGTGATCGGACACCTAATAAATCCTCATTTTAAAAGAAGAATTATTTTTGAATTTTCTTAAAAAAAAAAGGCCTAGTTTAGGTCTATGTCAAAATTCTAGAGAAAAACAGGGTTTGGGAGTTGGTTACGCACGAGGAAGGTATTAGCACCCTCGCGACACCCAAAATAGGCATCTCGCTAAACGCGCGTTGTCTTAATTTTCAAAAATACGAGTTCAATTTAATATTTAATCGTGATCCGATTGAAACACGAGAATTTTAATTAATTATATATTGTTATATATTCATTTAAATATAATTTGATAATTTTCAAAAAATATTTTATTTTAAAACACGAGAATTTTGGAAAAACAAGAAATTTTTTTTTGAAACACGAAAATTTCGATAAGTTACATATTAACGTGTTATACAATTTAAAAATGAAATTTTAATAATTTTTGAAAAAAAAAGATAATTAAATTTTCTAATTTCCCGAAAGGCATTCTATATTTAACACAAAATCAAAGATGTTCACCTAACATAGCAGTGAGATCGATGATTTAATGTCAAACCAATTCATCGCCCCCTTTTTTTTGAAAAAAAAATGAGCTCATTAAAAATTAAAATTAGTAAATGAAATCACCACATAATGCTTTAAAAAAACATTAAAAATGTTAATGAAACAACATTTAAACATGTGGGCCAATTAACAAATAAAAAAAGTTAAGAATATACCCAAAGCCCAAAAAAAAATTATAAGCATGCTTCAATGGGCTACTAAATTGAGCCCACTTCCTCTCCTTTGGCTGCCGAAATGGGCTGCAATTGGAGTGGGCTTGCGCTGTGTTGGGCCATTGATAACGGGCCATTACTGGGTCAATGGTAATGGGCTACTGCTGCTGCTGATGGGTATGGGGGGTGTAGGCTTATTTTATTTTTTTCTTTTTTTGGGCCGAATATTAAAGTGGGTATTGGGCTGGTCCTTTTTTATTTCTTTATTTCTTTTGTTCCTTCAACCCCCTCAACAAACAACATGCAAAAGAAAGCTGAAATTGGTGGTGAGGTAACCGGAAAAGAGGGAGATCGGCGGGCAGTGGTTGCATAGGTGTTGCTCGAAGGTGTTCCAGTCACGGCACAAAGAAGAAGTGGAAGAAGAGGAGAAGGACGCGGCTGTTGAAGTTCAGGTTCGTATCGGTGCTGGCACCGGTGGTGGTTCTCACAGTAGTGATGGAGAGGTTTGTAGGAAATTTTTGATTCACGTAAGTGATGGAAGAAAGATTTATGTGTGATATTTGGAAAACATAACAAAGAAAAATGAGGAGATGCTAAATGTTCAATTTTCTGGAAAATTTTTATTTTTTTAATGGCCGAATGGGGGTTTTGGTTGATGGTGTTGTTGGTTGTCGCTTCTTGCCGAATGTTCTTTGTGATTGCCAAGAAAGTCTCTGGATTTTTTTGAATTTTGCTTTTATCTTCTTGCTTCCATAAATCCTTTTAGCCGAATGGGTGGGGGTTTTTGTCAAATGTTGGAGATCATTTTTTGATTGATTTCCCTCCTTTTTTTGCTTTAATTTTCACATTCTCTCTGCATTTTTCAGGTGGTGGTTGAAGGAAGGGTCTCCTCCCATGCTGGCGGACGAAAAATTCGGGGAGCAGGTGCTCAAATCACGTGATGTTGCCAAAAGGACCAGATTGCAAATGAAGTGAAACTAGCGGGGTTGGAATGTAATTTTGAGAAAGTTAAGGGGTCAAAATGTAATTTTTGGTAAGATAAAGGGTCAAAATGTAATTTTGGAAACGTTTAGGGGTCAAAGTGTAATTTTGGAAAAGATGAGGGTTCAAAATGTAATTTTAATTTTTTTATTTTTTATTTTTTTAATTTTGAAAATTAAACATGAAATCGAGCCAGACAGAATTTAGTGCTTACAACTGCCCCTCTTTGCTCATCGCTGTGAAATAGGGATAGTGCAAAGACTTAAAAGCACTAAATTTTGTTCGATTGTCCAATCTTTATTCTTTATTTTTTTATTGAAAAACAGAAATCGAAAATAGCTCGGCATGCGACACGAAGCTCAACTCACCTCTCGGATTATGAGTTGATCTTTGAAAAACAAAAATCATAAATACCTCATCATGCTTAAGGCTCAACTCACCTCTCACATTAGAAGTTAATTTTTGAAAAACAGAAATTTGAAAAATACCTCGGCATGTGATCCAAGGCTCAACTCACCTCTCGAATTATGAGTTGATCTTTGAAAAAGAAAAATTTTTAAAATACCTCGGTATGTGTCCGAGGCTCAACTCATCTCTCGCAATATGAGTTGATTTTTTTTTTGAAAAATAGAAATTAAAAAAAATACCTCGGCATGTGACCCGATTTGGTGCCCATTTTCCTCGAAAGTCTTTTTGTATTGGGAGAATCTTTCTCAGTACGAGTTCTCCCTCGCAGAGTTCTATTGGTCGCACCTTCTTGTCATGGGTCGTGATCATTCTCTTCTAGTACATTTGTCCATGATAGATTGCCTTCAAGCATTTTTCTTCGATAAGATTTAGCTGGTCATATCGAGCTTGAACCCATTCTGATTCCTCTAGTTTCGACTCCATTAAGACTCGTAGAAAGGGGATCTCAACTTCAATGGGCAGCACAGCTTCCATTCCATAGACTAGAGAGAAAGAAGTTGCTCCCGTAGATGTCCGCATAGATGTGCGATATGCATACAAAGAGAATGGTAGCTTCTCGTGCCAGTCTTTATATGTCTCGGTCATTTTCCCAATAATCCTCTTAATATTTTTGTTAGCCGCTTCTATTGCTCCGTTCATCTTTGGGCGATAGGGTGAGGAATTATGATGCTTTACTTGAAATTGCTCGCACACTTCTTTCATCATCTTGTTGTTCAGATTTAAAGCGTTATCTGAAATGATTCTCTCAGGCAAACCGTATCGACATTTGATTTCCTTTTTTAAGAACCTACAAACTACAATCTTCGTCACATTATCAAACGAAGCAGCTTCTACCTATTTTGTGAAGTAATCTATAACCATAAAAATGAATCGGTGTCCATTAGAAGCTTTTGGGGAAATTGGCCCTATAATATCCATGCCCCACATAGAAAAAGGCCACGGAGAAGTCACGACATGAAGGGGCGAAGCGGGTGCATGAATTTTATCGCCATAAATTTGACATTTGTGGCACTTTCGTGCATAACTACTGCAGTCGTTTTCCATCGTCAGCCAGTAATAATCGAGTCTCAAAATCTGCCTAGCCATAGTGAAACCATTGGCATGCATCCCACAAATTCCTTCATGGACATCTTCAAGTATTTTTCTGGCTTTAACAGCATCCACGCATCTCAGAAGCACTTGATCTTTTCCTCTTTTGTACAGGATATCCCCATCAAGAACAAATCTCACCACCATTCTTCTGATTGTTCTTTTGTCGTTCTCATTTGCTTGCTCGGGATACCTTTGATTCTTGACATATTCTAAGATATCATGGAACCATGGCCATCCATCTGTCTCTTTTTCAATGCTAAAATAATGTGCAGGGACTTCATATATGCTCATTTGGAGAGGCATTATTTCCGTTTCTCTGTTTGCTTTGAACATTGAAGCCAAAGTGGCCAGGGCATCAGCCAATTGGTTTTCTTCTCATGGGAAGTAATTAAAAGTCACTTCTTTGAATTTTTTAATTAGTTCTGCAATTAGATCGCGGTATTTAACTAATATCGAATCTCTCACTTCCCAATCTCCACGGATTTGGTAAATTACCCACGTTGAGTCCCCGTACACCTCTAAGATTTTGATGTTTCGTTTAATAGCTGCACGAAGTCCCATGATGCAAGCCTTATATTTCGCTATGTTATTGGTATAGAAGAAACTTAATCTGGCAGTGAGCGGATAATGGTTCCCTTCTGGTGACACTAAAACTGCTCTAATCCCATGCCCCCATGCATTCAATGCACCATCAAAGCTCATCTTCCATGATTTCTCTTTTGACGACTCACATTCTTTTTCTGTAATGCACATCAAGTCTTCGTCTGGGAAATCAAATCTCAATGGCTCGTATTCCTCCGTTGTTCGATTTGCTAAGAAGTCAGCTATTGCGCTCCCCTTTATCGACTTTTGACTCACATAGACGATGTCGTACTCCGATAGTAGGATCTGCCATCGTGTCATTCTTCCTGAGAGTGCAAGTGATTCCATCATGTACTTTATTGGGTCCAGCTTTGAAATTAACCATGTCGTATGATACAACATATATTGCCTGAGCCTCCAAACTACCCAAACCAAAGCACAATAGAATTTTTCAATTGACGAATACTTTGCCTCATACTCTATGAACGTTTTGCTGAGATAGTAAATTGCCTTTTCTCTTTTCCCCGACTCATCATGTTGCCCCAGTACGCAACCCATTGAATTTTTAAACACAGTCAGATACGATATTAACGATCTTCCGGGAGTTGGCGATACTAGCACCGGGGGGCTAGACAAATATTGTTTTAGCTTGTCAAAAGCCACTTGGCACTCCTCGTTCCATTCTCCCGGATTATGTTTTCGAAGGAGTCAAAAAATTGGGTCACACCGATTGGTAAGTTGAGCAATGAATCGAGCGATGTAAGTTGAGTCCTTTGACTTCTTTTTGTGTGCACGGAGGTGGTAGTTCTTGTATGGCTTTTATCTTATCTGGATCAACCTCAATACCTCTCTCGCTGACAATGAAGCCTAGTAATTTTCCCGAGGTAGCCCCAAATATACACTTGGTTGGGTTAAGCTTCAGCTGGAACTTTCTTAGTCTTTCGAACAACTTCCTGATGTTCCTAACATGCTCTCTTTCCCCCCGAGATTTGGCAATCATATCATCGACATAGACTTCTATTTCTTTGTGCATCATGTCATGGAACAACATCATCATGGCCCTCTGATATGTTGCCCCAGCATTCTTTAATCCGAACGGTATCACCTTATAGTAGAATGTCCCCCACATCGTTACGAAGGTAGTTTTCTCCATATCCTCAGAAGCCATCTTTATCTGATTATAACCCGAGAATCCATCCACGAAAGAAAACAATGAATATTTTGCTGTGTTATCCACCAACGTATCGATGTGTGGCAAGGGAAAATTATCTTTAGGACTTGCTCGATTCAGATTGCAATAATCCATGCACATTCGTACCTTGCTATCTTTCTTCGGTACCGGGACTATGTTAGCTACCCATTCTGGGTATTTGGAGACTTGTAGGAAGCCAGCATCAAATTGTTTCTTGATTTCTTCTTTTATCTTTAACAGCATTTCAGGTTTCATTCGTCTTAGCTTCTGTTGTATAGGTTTGCATTATGGTTTCAGTGGGAGTCTATAGACCACTACATCCTCGTTCAAACCTGGCATGTTCTAATACGACCATGCAAATACATCTTTGTACTCATGAAGCAAGGCGATCAAATCATGTTTGGTGTTATCTGAAATGGAAGTCACAATCTTCACTTCTTGTCTCTTTTCTTCATTTCCCAAATTTACTGTCTCAACCGGTTCTTGATGGGGTAAAATCTATTTATCTTCTTGTTCTACCATTCTTTGTAAGTCAGGAGACGAGACATAATCTTCAGCATTTTCCTCAGCTTCGAATTCTCCTAAACAAATAGTTTTCTCAAAATCGATTTCAAGACTTGTAACGGGACTGCTTATGTCATTGATAACTGAGCACCTAAAAGTTGAATGGAAAAGAAAACTATAGAGGAGCATCAAAGTATTGGAACTAACAAGCATAATGTTATTGCATGATATGAGATACATGTAAGGACAGGTTGTGAGAAGAGGGGATAATTATGAAGTTAATGAGAATGAAAAGACCATGACAAAATGCATCCACATTAATGTTCATTTAAATGATAAAGAGAAAACATAAGCTCTTACAAAAGAATCCCACTATTACTTAGGGGCACACAAAAAAGAGAGTTAATATTAAGTATTACTCTGGAGAGGACTTAGAAACTACAAGAAGATCCAAAGCAGTCCAATTGTTCAAAATGAATCCAAGAGGACAAGGGCATATCATTGAAACATCTTTAATTGCATCATCCCCTTTGTCAATAACATTTATACTGACATTCTGAAGACCCCTTTCAATCAATAACAGTGTGCTTCGTGAATTATCTCGCCCTCGGTACATCATTCCTGCAGATGTAAATGTTTTTGACAAAGGAGGATACGCTATGGGCTCCCATTCCAATTCCCGACCTAATGCTCTTGCAATCTTCCTTTCTTGATCTTTCTACAACTATTTTCTTCTTTGTCATATATCCGACTTAAACCCTAAACCGTATCAAGCCTTGTGGTGTACTGGTTTTAGTGCTCTAACTATCCCTTGCTGATATCTTCCCAAACCTTTCTTCGCTCGGGCTCCCTTTCCCACAGTCAGCTTAATTCTCATCTTGGTATTGCTTGACAGCTTGGGTGCGGGAATCCTATTTCCTTCAGCAACAAATGTAGCATTGATAAATTCAAAGGAACAGAAGGAACATTCTACTACATCTTTGTTTATTTTGATGTAGGGTGCGTCAGCAAAGATAGATGCAACAATGTCTTCTTCACCAGCGACCGTGATCAAGCGGCTATCCATGATAAACTTTACTTTTTGATGGAGAGATGAAGGAACTGCCCCAGCAAAATGGATCCAAGGCCTCCCTAAAAGGCAATTATATGAAGGCGTGATGTCCATGACTTGGAACTCGATATGTACATAGGCCCATTTCTAAAGGAATTTCGATCTTCCCCATGACCTCTTGTCGTGTCCCATCAAATGCCCTTACTGTAAAGGGACAAGGCCTCAGATAAGACACATCAATTGGCATCCTAGAAAGCGTGGCCAAAGGCATGACATTGAGTGTAGACCCATTGTCAATGAGCACATTCGGTATTATATAACCCTTGCAACTGGTTGTGATGTGCAATGCTTTTACGGAGCCCCCACCATTTGGCGGTATTTCGTCATCACTGAAAGAGATAAAATTATCCACATTCAGGTTGTTCACCCACCTATCAAGCTTTTCAACAGATACGTTGCTCGCCACATAAGCTTGATTTAACACTTTCAGCAAAGCATTCTGATGTGGTTCTGAATTCAACAGTACAGATAATACCGAGATTCGCGCTGGTTGCTTGTTTAATTTTTCTATGACGTTATATTTACTGTGCTTAATGAACTTCAAGAATTCATGTGCTTCCTCCTTATTCACAGGCCTTTTAACTTTTTTTCGAACGGAGTTTCAAACTCGACCTTAGTCTCACGCATCGGTGCCTTTCCTTTCTGGTTCGAGTAACCAGTCTTCTTCCTTAGTTCAACCACCTGAGGAGAATAACATCTCCCGCTGTAAGTAAAGTGTCTTATTTCGCTAACACTTCCAATCGTAGCTTTGGGTTTTTTACCTTCGGGTATGATAATGTTGACATCATATTTCCATGGTACCGTCTTGTTGTCCTTGTAAGGGAAAGGAGATGGAACTTCAATTATCATCTTTGGTTTCACTTTTTCCTTTTTTGCCTCGTAATAAATCACCAAAGGTCGATCGGCGCTATAAGGGGAACCCAATGATTGATTATCAGAAGCGCATACTTCTCCTTCATGGGCCACTTCCACTCTGTTAAAGATCTCAACCTCCTTGTTGTCTATCATGTCCTGAAGTAATTTTCTAAATCCCTCACAAGACTGGATGTCATGCCCTTCGATACCATGGAGATCACAAAAACATTGACTTTTTGTGTTTCCTTCTTTAAAAATTCTGTTGGGATGACAAAACGGCCCCTTTTCAACCATTACCTCCCAAACCTTCCGCAAGGGTGTCTTTATTTCAGAAACACAACTTTTGGCTCGCCACCTGTCTTCCTTTAACACCGCGCTCACGTTCCCTTCAGTATGGTTAGGGAGCGGATTTCCAGCCATATTATTAGCACCATCAAATCATAAAATGCCTACATCAATAAGACCTTGAACCCTCCTTTTAAAGGCAAGACAATTTTCTGTAGAATGCCCTTGGTTTCCAGCATGGTACATGCAACTAGCATTAGGATCGTACCATTTTGGATATGGAGGCTTCAGGGGTGCCATATAATGTGGGGATCTTAATTGTTTTTCCAATAGTTTTGGGTACAGCTCTCCGTATGACACAGGATTAAGGGTGAATTGAGGTTTTTCAGGATTGGGTCTTGTCGGTCTTTGTTCATTTTTGGGTTGGCTTTGAGCAGGCATGGTATTTGGTGGGAACATGGCGAATGGTCTTTGGTTATTTGTGGCGTAGACGAGGTAAGGAGGAGGTGCTTGATAGTAAGGGCTTTGGGAAGGAAAATAGAAGTTTGGAGGTGGGCGATATCGAGGTCGTGATTGGGTTGGATACGGATTAGAAGTGTAGTGGCTCTCGATTCCCATCATATGGGTTTCTGCCTCTTTTTTCTTTATGGGTACTGTCCTTTTCGAACTCTTGGGGCCTTCCATCCTTCCACTCTTGATGGCATTCTCTATAAGTTCCCCGGATATTACAATTTCTACGAAGTCTTTCATGCCACTTCCTATCAACTTATCATAAAATGGTGTTTTCAAAGTGTTGATGAAGAGGACAGTTATCTCAGTTTTAGTTAATGTGGGTTCTACTTGGGCCGAGATATCCCACTATCTTTGCGCATATTGCCTAAAAGTCTCCGTCGGCTTCTTTTCCATCATCTGCAGAGTTAGTCGATCATGCACCATGTCGGATACATGCTTGTATTGTTCACAAAATGCTGATGCTAAGTCCTTCCATGATCAGATCCTTTCTCTACTGAGTTGATTATACCATCGAAGAGTCGATCCGACCAAGCTGTCTTGGAAATAGTGTATTAGCAATTTATCCTCATTCATGTAACCAGTCATCTTCCGACAAAAAATGATAAGATGCACCTTTGGACATCTCTTTCCATCATATTTTTCAAAATCTAGCACTTTAAATTTCAGAGGTAGAACCAGATCGGGCACCAAACTGAGCTCTTTGGCACTCAGTGTAGAGAAGACTTTAGTACCTTCTATCACCTTGAGTCTTTCTTCCAAGCTCCAATACTTATCCTGAGCATCATGATCATCCATTTTCAACCTGGCTATTTCTACCGATTCATCCAAATCTGGAACAATTGGATCTACAGGATTAGCCCCGAGATTCAATACGAATGTCCCTTTCCCTAAATGAGCAGGTGGAGCAGGATGTTGCTCCACGACTGTAGGTTCCCCTTGGGGAAACCTTCTTTGTGTTGTATGGGCATGAAGTGGAGTGAATCTTGGAGGATAAAGTGGATCTTGATTAGCTCTTGACTGGGGTTCTATGATATCAGGGCTCTGCATGGGTCCTTTTCCTTTGACCAAAGCTGTCATCATCTCCATCATTTTGGCCATTTGATCCCTTTGCTCGAGCGATTCCTCTCGAAATCTTACTATCAGATCTCTTACTTCCTGTTGTGACTTAGCCAACTACTATTGCAACTCTCTTTGGGTCCTTTCCATCCTTTCAATTCTCTCATTAAATTCGGCTCCATAATTCTAGCTCTTAGACGCATCCTATAAGAATGGCGCGATACGAGACTTGTAGTGCTGCAACTATGGATTGTATGGTTTTAACCTTAGTGAATGATTAGGGTGAAATGTACATGCAATGAATGAATATATGAATGAATGAATAATGTCAGTCATGCGTAAGTATGCAAAAAATAGGTGTTGATTTCAAGATAGCCCCATACTTGGGCGTTTCATTTATCAAAAGAGTCCATTACAAAACATTTTTACCATCTTTGTTTTAACTGTTACACAAATTTCCTAGCCACATCGCCTTATTTCTTCACCTGTTCTAGGAACTCTGACATACTTGATCTTTGGCTTGGAGGGAATTGGCAGCTGAGAACTTCTGCTTCATCTGATAATCGCACAATTTGCACGGCTGCCTTGCAAATTTCATTGATCAAATGGCCGAGCTGCATATCCTTTTCTTGGAGAGCTCTTTCGTAGGCGCGAGTGTCTCTGTCATGCTGACCATTCTTTTCTTCTAGGGCTTTTAGAAGAGTACCCAAATGTTGCTGATGAGCTTGTAGCGTATTTTCCCTCTTAGCTCTTGACGCTCAGACTGACTAGTCATTAATTCCGCAGAGATGATTTCGTATTAAAAATTCTTCTTCCTTAACTCTATCATAGCACGCGCAGCGTTTTCCTCTTCCTTCTTCATTTTCCCTCTCCAGAATTCCATCCCACCTTTGATGTTGCTTAGTTCTTCCTTCCATTATGCCGATGATTTACCCAGCCCACTATTCCTTATAGTGCCTCTTAATTTCTTATTTTCCAAATGAAGATGCCTTAAGTCATTTCCCATGATCTCAGCTTCTTTCTCAGCTTTCTCGATTCTGGATTTTCAATTTGAACATCGATCTTCAGCTGGTAGTTTTCCTCTTGAAGAGAACTAATATCTCATAATAGCTTTGCCTTTTCACGTTCAAATTCATGTCTTGCCGTTTCTAGCTCGGACGACATTTCTTCTGAGAAAGGATTCTGGAAAGTGTAATCCGTCGGTGAGATTTGTTGACTATTCACTCATCGTTGTCTCCATATGTCATAATATTGAGTGATAGTATCAGACTCAAACTGTACCAATCCCCCGGTAGCTGGTATGAACTGTCATGAAGCAAACTGCCTTTGAACCATTAACGGAGCATATCCAACTCCTCCCCATAATCCGAGTAAAGGCACCCAATCTTGGCTTCCACATTTGTATAACAGAACCGAAGGATGGATCCATGGTGCTCTCCAAGTTATATCTTCGGCGTAGAGGTTCTGAAAAATAAAGACCCACTGTTGTTCGGTGACATCCTTTGCCCAATCTTTCCCAAGGTAAGCTTCCAATGGAGAGAATGTTTTTGAAAACATGTGGAAAGGTGTGCGCTCCACTTTCCAGAAATGGCTCAGAATCCAAACATTAAGTAACTGTGAGCATCCGATAAAACGTCCTTCCCCTTTCCTCCTACGACTACTCAGAGATCTAAAAGTCTCGGCCAAGATAGTTAGGACGGGGTTGATTCCTTGCCTCAACTTTTCGAAGAAATCCACTATCGCAACTTCTATATGCCCAAGAACCTTTGGGAAGATGATTAATCCATAAATGGCCAAAGCAAACAGATCCACTCTCTTCACAATATCTGGATGGTTTTGAACTAAGTCTCGTAGAGAAAACCACGGAACACAATTGACTTCATTCTTTTTCTTTATCTGTTTTTCAGCCTATGTATCAGTCATTCCCGTCAACTTCATTAGTTTTTTTCTTGAAGGTCATTGGTTTGGGCTCTTTCACATATATCTTGTTGAATTGTGCATTGTCAACGCGAAGCAAGGTGGCAATCAACGCGAAGCAAGGCGGCATACTCTTCTATGGTCGGAGTCATATCTTCCTGATTGAAAGTGAAACATTGGTAAGCTGGGTCCCAGAGTCGAACCATGGCTTGAATCAACTGTTCGTCTACATTGACGGCGATCAAATGAGTTATATCCCCTTACTTTTCAGTGAATATGCCCCTAGTGTCTGAGTCCCACTATTTCCAGATACTAGTCAAGTCTTCGAGGTTATTCTGACGAGCATTCGAAGTCACATGCTCGGGAAGATTAGAGATACATCCTTCCTTTAAACTGTCCCCTTTTGCTTTCTGGGTTTTCAAAGACCAGTCTCGAACCACGACATTTTTCTCAGTTACTTGCGTAATTGACTCCTCCATCAGAAACCTATTTTTGGCAACCAATCTCTAATCAACACCTTTCTAACAAGATGCCTCTGATGCATGATGAAAAATAAAAATGAAGACAAATAACCTTGGTTAGTAATCACAACAAATACAAACATAGAAAAACTATGGAAAATCTAAAAAATTAAGCTATTCAATCATGCATTTTGGTGAAACCGACCTACGTTTTTTTTTAGACCATCATACTTTACAAAATAAACTTACCCCACATGCTCATCAGATAATCTACCCGATCCAATTTTATTAAACAGGCCTAATTCTCTTGCAAAAACAAATATAAATGTAAAAGAAGTAAAAAGTAAGAGGCATTTCTCCCGTGTACTTATTTTGGTGACTACTTAACGGATAGAGGTTCAGCATGGCTCTAATTAGTGGCTCGTACGGTTCACTATATGTGGTTTCGGTTCTAAAAAGGTACCCAAATTGTCCATACCGTCACCTACTAAGGCTAGTACGGAGCCTCGGCTATCGCCCATCATAGGCTCGCGAGCTCAATTCGAGGGATTACATTTACTTATGCCTATGCGGAGGGACAAGTTAACTCACAAAAGCATAAGTCATATGTAACCCGAAAGTATTCACTAGCCTGTGCGGAGGGATGAGTTAACTCACGAAGGCGTAGCTTTTACTTCCACTTAAATGGACGGAGCTTGGGTAGAGAGCTTATGTTATGCAAAAATGCAAGTGTACGGTGTGTGGGGAGAAACTCACAAACCTTTTTATTTTTTTTTATTTTACTGAAAACAAACTAAAATCCGTAAAACTTAAAGCTGAAAAACAGAAAAATAAACAAGTTAGAAAAATATTAATTTGAAAACCGAATGCAGATGCATGACTTTTCAAAAATAAAATTCAAGGATCACAATTAAAAATTAATTTGAACGAGGAATTTTGAAAATTTTGACAACACGCGTTAATCATCAGACTCGATTCTCAAAAAAAAAATCCCCAGCGGAGTCGCCAGCTGTAGCGACCTAAATTTTAACACGGGCGCCAATTGAGGTGATTATTGTAAATTTGAAAATAGAGTTTCAATTTTATTTAAAAAAGAAAAGTCGCCACCGATCCTTTTTCCTAGGTGTGATCGGATACCTAATAAATCCTCCTTTTAAAAGAAGAACTATTTTTTAATTTTCTTAAAAAAAAAGGCCTAGTTTAGGTCTACGTTAAAATTTCAGAGAAAAATAGGGTTCGAGAGTCGGTTACGCACGAGGAAGGTATTAGCACCCTCGCGACGCCCAAATTAGGTATCTCGTTAAACGCGCGTTGTCTTAATTTTCAAAAATACGAGTTCAATTTAATATTTAATCGTGATCCGATTGAAACACGAGAATTTTAATAAATTATATATTGTTATATATTCATTTAAATATAATTTGATAATTTTCAAAAAAATGTTTTATTTTAAAACACGAGAATTTTTGAAACACAAGAATTTTGGAAAAACAAGAAAAAAAATTTTGAAACACGAAAATTTCGATAAGTTACATATTAACGTGTTATACAATATAAAAATGAAATTTTAATAATTTTTTAATGAATCTCTTATTATTATTATTATTATTATTTTTGAAAAAAAAAGATAATTAAATTTTCTAATTTCCCGAAAGGTATTCTATATTTAACACAAAATCAAATATGTTCACCCAACAGAGCAGTGAGATCGATGATTTAATGTCAAACCAATTCATCGCCCCTTTTTTTTTAAAAAAAACGAGCTCATTAAAAATTAAAATTAGTAAATGAAATCACCACATAATGCTTTTAAAAAAACATTAAAAATGTTAATGAAACAACATATAAACATGTGGGCCAATTAACAAATAAGAAAAGTTAAGAATATACCCAAAGCCCAAAAAAAATTATAAGCCTGCTTCAATGGGCTACTAAATTGAGCCTACTTCCTCTCTCTTTGGCTGCCGAAATGGGCTGCAATTGGAGCAGGCTTGCATTGTGTTGGGTCGTTGTTAACGGGCTGTTGCTGGGTCAATGGTAATGGGCTGCTGCTGCTGATGGGTTTGGGGGTGTAGGCTTATTTTATTTTTTTTCTTTTTTTAGGCCGAATATTAAAGTGGGTATTAAAGTGGGCCGAATATTTCTTTATTTATTTTGTTCCTTCAGCCCCCTCAACAAACAACATGCAAAAGAAAGCTGAAATTGGTGGTGAGGTAACCGGAAAAGAGGGAGATCGGCGAGCGGTGGTTGCGTAGGTGTTGCTAGAAGGTGTTCCAGTCACGGCGCGAAGAAGAAGTGGAAGAAGAGGAGAAGGACACGGATATTGAAGTTCAGGTTCGTATCGGTGCTGGCGCCGGCGGTGGCTCTCACAGTAGTGAGGGAGAGGTTTGTAGGAAATTTTTTATTCACGTAGGTGATTGAAGAAAGATTTATGTGTGATATTTGGAAAACATAACAAAGAAAAATGGGGGGATGATAAATGTTCGATTTTCTGGAAAATTTTTAGTTTTTTTAAATGGCCGAATGAGGGTTTTGGGTTGATGGTGTTGTTGGTTGTTGCTTCTTGCCGAATGTTATTTGTGATTGCCAAGAAAGTCTCTGGATTTTTTTTGAATTTTGCTTTTATCTTCTTGCTTCCAAAAATCCTTTTAACCGAATGGGTGGGGGTTTTCCTTTGCCGAATGTTGGAGATCCTTTTTTGATTGATTTCCCTCCTTTTTTGCTTTAATTTTCACCTTCTTTCTGCATTTTTCAGGTGGTGGCTGAAAGAAGGGTCTCCACCGATGCTGGTGGCCGAAAAATCCAGGGAGCAGGTGCTCAAATCACGTGATTTTGCCAGAAAGACCAGATCGCAAACGCAATGAAAATAGCAAGGTTGAAACGTAATTTTGAGAAAGTCGAGGGGTTAAAGTGTAATTTTTGGTAAGATAAGGGGTCAAAATGTAATTTTGGAAAAGTTTAGGGGCCAAAGTGTAATTTTAGAAAAGATGAGGGTTCAAAATGTAATTTCAATTTTTTGTATTTTTAATTTTGAAAATTAAATACGAAATCGAGCCGGACAAAATTTAGTGCTTACAATGAGATGCATGATTGGCTACTATTTCTATTTAGTAATAACATTTTATATATGTTCATGAGCCTAGCGATTGGGATTTGGGTGTTATGGTCATTACGAAACAAACTAGTTCATGATGGCATAATTTAATAAGCATAAAAAATTGTGTCCTAGGTAAGATCTTATGAGAGGGAATTACCTGTGTCGAAAAATGACTAACTAGGGTTTGCCTGGCAGATACATATCCAGTGGAATCCACCGTCTAAGCTATTTGTCAAGATTAATTTTGACACTGGTTTCCAAGATTCCTCAAAGATAGCAACAACATGTATAATAATTAGAGATCATGAGGGCTAGGTTTTGGGTTGAAGTATATAGGGGCTAAATCATGCACTTGATTGTTTTGCGGTTGAAGCAAGGGCCTGTCTCCAAGCAATTTCTTTTAAGATAGAAATTGGTTTCTAAAAGGTGATTGTGGAAGGAGATTGCAACACGGTGATTCAAAAGTTGGTGTCAAATAATAGAGATTTTTCAATCATTAACAACAAAATTGTATATACTAAAATGGTTTTAGATAACACCTAAATAAGGAAGATGGAACTCGATTGGTGTTGCTCTTACCAGGGAAATCACAGTAGGATCAATTCCTAGGAAAGTTTGGAGGGGTCACAATCAGTCCCGCTTAAAACCCAAACTCTTAGACATCAGTTTTCTCTAAAATGATTTAGGGGAAAAGCGATAGAGTTTATAAGAAAATTGGAAAGGGAGAAAGAGGAAATCAGTTTTGAAACGGAAGGGAAAAATGGTAAATAGGCAAGGGCAATTGAGTAAAAAATGCAGGGACAATTTTGAAATTGTCCCACTATTTATGCGCCCAACAGTAGATTTTTCATAATAGTAAAATTGGAAAACATAAAACTGTTTAAAGATATTAGTTTTCTGAAAAAAAATAGTAAAACTTTTATCCAAAATATATACACGCAGTACGTGTCAAAGACACGTGTTAATACAGACCGAAAAGGGTGAACAACGGGGCGCGCCTGTGATAGGCCTATAGCCCAATTACTCAAATAGAGAAAGAAGTAAAGCTATATAAAAACTCTATTGGCTTGTACTTAACCAATGTGGGATATACCCACTAATAACTACCCTTTGCATTACTAATGCAAAATAATTTAGAGCTTTTGTAAACACGAGAAAAAATAGAGAGTTTTTTAGTTAAAACATGAGAAGAGCAACAGTGACATTAGTTGCTTAAGTACTAGTATCTTGTGGATTTGAACTAGTACCTAGTGAAATAAGTGGTTCTTCTCTTTAACAAGTGAACAAATCTTGAACTTGTCAATATAGGAGCTAACTCATGACACACAACTAATCTCAAATCCAATTGATGTTCCGTGATAACTCAACAAGTTTTAGCCAATGTACCTCTGGATGCTAGTAAGTGCTCTAAAAAAACTGCCCAAAATGTTTTTCATAGAAGGTGGCTAGTCCTTCACACTTACGTAGGTGATTTCATCAAGTCTATCTCAATATCGACCACCCGAATCAAGGCTATGAAATCATTAAAAGCTTTCATTAAGCTCATCCTATCAAATTTAAGTTAAGTGAATTCATCAAGTCCATCTAAATAGGACCATCCAAATTCTAGGATATGAACTCATTAAGAGTTATAAACTCAACATCTCAAGTTGGTGAATTCATTAAGTCTGTCTCAATAGACCACCCAAATTCTGAGCTATGAATTCATTAATAGTAAAAATTCATCCTTAAGCATGTACATCATTCGGCATAGGGATAGGTAAAATGTGCACTATGAGTCTTTCCATGGTTTTGTTTAACCACATTGAACTTAGAAACTAAGTTGGGTATCCACCATAAATTCCTCAACCACGAGGTTTAAGACCCATCCCTCTCGATGAATCAAGAACCATTTTCCTACTTAACCCTTTGGCTAGTGGATCAACTATGTTCCTTTCATACCTCACGTACTCCAATGTGAGTACTCCATTCTTTATTAAATGTCTCACAGATTCATGTCCTATTCGAATATGTCTCTTATTACCATTGTAAGCTTGACTCTTAGTAACATAAATTGTAGCTTGTGAGTCACATGATAAAGATACAAGAGGTATTGGTTTTTCCCATAAAGGAATCTCTGCAAGTAGATTCCTGAGCCACTCGACCTCTTGCCCGACTAATTGAAGAGTTATAAACTCTGACTCCATCATGGACGAGAAATATAAGTCTATTTAGCAGACTTCTACAAAATGGCTGCTCCACCAAAGTAAAGACATACCCACTTGTAGAGCTTACCTCATCATTATCAGTTTCTAAATTTGCATCATAATAGCCTTCAAGGATTGTAGGGTACCCGGAAAATTCTAACTCCTAAGTTATATTTAAGATATTTAAGCAAACATTTTAAAACATTCAATGCTCATTGCTTGGATTATGGGTATACCAACTTAGTTTACTAATCGCATAAGCAATGTCCGGTCGAGTGTAGTTCATCAAGACATAAGACTTCCAATAATCTTAGCATACTCTAATTGAGTAACAATATTTCCTCTGTTCTTTAACAATTGTATGCTAGAATCATAAGGAGTTCTCACAGGGATACATAAACTATTAAACATTTTTAACACTTTCTCTATATAGTGAGATTAGTTTAATGAAAATCCCTATTCTGATTTTGTAACATTAACTCCTAAGATTATATCTACCTCTCCCAAATCAGTCATTTCAAATCTGATAGATAATAAATTCTTGGTTTTATTAATGGTTTTATATTGGAACTGAAAATTAACATGTCATCTACATACAAACTTATGATGACACAATCAGAAATGAACATTTTAGAATACATACATGCATTTGCACTATTAACTATAAAATCGAAACTGACAATAGTCTTATGAAATTTCTCATACCATTATTTTGGAGCTTGTTTGAGACCGTACAAAGATTTTTTGAGTCTGCAAACTTTATCTTCCACACCAGGTGCCTCAAATCCTAGAGGTTGCTCCATATAGATCTCCTCATCCAAATCACCATTCAAGAACACTGTATTTACATCCATATGATGTACCAACAAATTATGAATGGAAGCTAAAGCAAATAAAACATGAATGGTAGATATCTTAGTTACAGGAGAGTATGTATCAAAATAATGAACTCCAAATTTCTAAGTAAACCCTTTAACCACTAGTCTTGCCTTATACTTTTGCATTGACCCATCTGGTATAAGTTTCTCTCTAAATACCCATTTATTACTAATACGTTTAAAACCTTTTGGATCCTCTTCTATCAAAAATGCATGAGCAATAGAGTCATTTATTAGGCCTAAATCATTAACTTAGGTTATAAAATAAGTAAGAAAATCAGGTCTAGAACTAGTGGCAATTCTTTTTCTTTTACTTCTCCTAGGTTCCACATCATCATTAGGAGTATCTCTATTATGTGTACTAGAATAAGAAACATGATCATCTAATTTTATATCAAGATTTATATCAGATTTATTTAGAGGGAAAATATTTTCAAAGAAAACAACATCTTTAGATTCACATTGGAAGAATCATGCAAAGACATAAATCTATATGCAGTACTATTCGTAGCATAATGTTCTGTTTAAAAGCAGGTAAGCCTACTTTTTCTAGGCACTCCCATTGTAACACCCCTAACCCGTATCTATCACCAAATTAGGGTTACAGAGCATTATCGTACAATTAAAAACATTTAAACTTAATATCATTCAATAATATAATCAAATTATAAACAATTCATATACATATATATCGTCCCTAAACCGAGCCCTCAAGTCCCTAAAAATATCTTAAAAGTAAATCAAGACCAATTTGAAACAATTTTGAAAGTTTAGGAAAAACATGCAAAATTTGCAAAATAAGGGTCACACGACCGTGTGCCTCACATAGCTGAGACACGCGCTCGTGTCTTGGGTTGTGTAACCATCGAACTAGGGACACAGGGTTGTGTCCCAGCCCGTGTCCTCACCTGTGTAACTCTCTGAGTTGCCCCACATGCCCGTGTGCCAGGCCATGTGTTAGGTCATGTAACTCACTAACTTGCAACCTAAGAATGTCATCAGATGACAAGCGACTGTGTCGCTAGGCCGTGTGTCTCACACGGCTGAGTCACACGTCTATGTCTCAGGCCACGTGAACCCAAAATTTACTTAAAATCAAACCTTTTCAAAACCATTTCATGCATCAACATTCAATCCATTTGTGCTCACTTTAAAGGGACCTAAAAATCACCTAAACATATATCAAAATGTCATTTCAAGATCCTAGTTCAACCTACCAATATGCCTTTCAAATGCACCATAATTATACCAACACGACATTTATCAAAACATGGGAACATTACCTAATTCCATGCATAAAGACCTCTTTCTATTATATGCCTAAAACACAACATATTTGACCATTTCCAAATCAACATCTTGTACCAAAATGACGTACACATCAATTAGAAAAAAGTGGCCAAAAAGATTTACCTAATCAAGTATTATAAGTCTATCAACCATACTTAAATATCAAGGCACAAAGATACCAATTACCATTTACATATTCATCAACGCACCATTATAAACCACCTTATACATGTTAATATTACCATTTCCAAACATAAAAACCTAGTTCAAATATAAACTAAAACATGTCACAAGTAACCATTTTCAAACCATCATCAACATGTCAAAAGAACCATATCAACAAGATCATTTAAAGTAACCAAAACACCAAAACACCATTAACACATGTACCATAATACCATTACAAGTTACCCTATACTTGCAATTATAAACCTTAGTCAAATTACTCAAAAACTACCGAATTGTTCACTGGATAGTGATAGATCTCTGAAGAACTTCCAACCGATCGAGCTTCCGATTATCTGTAAAACAAAGGAAAATAACTACGTAAGTAATGAACGCTTTGTAAGCTCGTATTAACTTTAAACTTAACATATCATTTCAATAATAAACTTTATAGAATAAGTATAAACCATTATCAATATCATAAGCTTAATAAAATCCTATATAACACCATCAAACTCACAAGTTAGCATACTTGTTCATGATACATATGAAATCAACCATATATATATATATATATTATATATACATAACATTTAATTCATCGTCCTTACCATACTATCATGTCTCATTCCATATACTTACTTACCGTTTCCAATACAATGAGTTTAATATAAGCCTATTCAAGCATCATCAAGCTCACATGTTAGTAGATTCATTGATCATTATATAAACTCATTTATAACATAAATAGATTTCATAAGACACAATACATAAGCATCAACCTTTTCAAATCGTTATGAACCTTTCAATTAAGTCACCTACCGTTCCATTCCTTTTCTTACTCGTTGAACATTCTAGAATTACATCGAATACTTGGGAAAGCTCACACAAAGTGTGACTTTACATATAATCGTAACCTTTCCTTTACATCAATGCTCACACGAGCTGTGAAATGGGTCTGCTCACACGAGCTGTGTCAGAATGTAAGCTATTCGATGTTGCTCACACGAGCTGTGGAGAACTCGTAACAAATGTAAGTCCTCAGCCATCGGTAGGACATTCAGGACTAGCACCCGAAACATGAAATCACTAATGACATGTCATTTGTATCCTAAGAATTCTTAAGGTTCAACTAGGACTCGATATCCGTCAATTCGTCATAATGTGGATATGTTCACATCTATATTGATTCATTTACATTGTAACATCCTGAATTTTTGGGCCTATGCGTTTAATGGGTGGATATGTTTAATGAGTTAATCTAAGTGTTAGGGGTCCAAATTGAGCTCAGGCTTAGGTAGAGGCCTTGATTAAAATTATTTGTTTGGGCATTATAGGGTTTAAAAGGTAGTATCTGTGTTTAAAATACCAAAGTGGGCTTGTGGCCCAATATTAGGAGATGACGCCACACAAGGGAGTAAGGGGCCCAAATTTAAGTTTCATGGAGCCCAATTATTTTAATTTAAGTTAGCTAATTTTTGGCATTAGGGTTAGGTGGAGTGGATGGCAACAAGGCTCAAAAATAGGTAGATTTTATAATTGATAATATAGAAGATAAAAAGGAGAAGAGATAGGAGCTATCTGCAAGGCAAGGTGATGGCCGAAAATCCACCACCTAGAGGAGTAAAGAATTCGGCTACTTCATAGATAAGGGGTGCCGAATTTTCCCTTTTTATTAGCTTGACTTTTAGTTATCAGGAATGGCGTTTTCGGGTTTTAACAATAGGTGCCAAAATTTCTATAAATAAGGGAGGGATATGTCATTGATTCTGGCATTTAAACCCTAATTTCCTCTTCATTCTTGTGCCAAAATTCTTAGTCTCTCCCTCTCCAATTTCTTTTCTTCAATTTCTTCAAAAGCCGAAACCTCTTCTCCATTCTTTTTCCCCTTGAGCCGATTTCTCTAAAAAAATCGAAATCTCCATAGTTTTTCTTTATTCATCCTATTTGAAAATTAGTTCTATTCTTCCGGCATTTAAATCTTTTCTTTGACATTGCCGAATCTTCTCTCCAAGTGCTAGCCGAATTCCCTGTACTAAGGTAAGTGCCGACTTCTGTTAGATCTCATGTTCTATTTCGGTTCTTGAAAGGCAAAAGCCGAAAAGCTAATAGTTTAATGGTTCTATGTTGGGCGGCATTCTGGGATTTGAAGGAAACTTGGTTGTCTAGATCTAAAAGCCGAAAATCACTAGTCTCCAATTTCGGGATTTTAAGGTAAGAAGATTTCCCTAGATTTCTACTAGATTTGTTCATTGTATACAAGATCTTAACTTTATGATGAGGATTAATGATCAAATATTGTGATAGTAGTTCTGATAAGGACTTGTGATGGAATTAAATATGGATCAGGCAAAGGAGAGAATCCCTAAGTTTAAGAAACGAGCAGTATCTGCCATTCGAGATTGGCCACTTGGTTGTGGACCGGCTTCTGAACAACACCTTAGGCAGATAGCAGTTGTGTCGACTACAGATAGTGTCGGCATAGAAAGCATCGCTTTATCGGTAATCAGGTATGTAGATCTCTACCACACTTTAATCCTGTATGTATGTATATAATTATGTTATGGGCTAAAACAAAAGCCAGAAAGTGGCTGTATAGACAGTCGAATGGAACCCTAAAAGGGGTAGGCAAGGATGCCAGGTACGTAAATCATAGAATTCTCTATGTGTATCGAAGTATATATAAGCCTATATGATGTTTTCTTTATGTGTATGCATGGGGTGGGAATATGATATTGAAGGGGAAGTGTATGACAGGTCACTCGGTGATCAGTGGTAGAAATCCCACACATATAAATGTTAGGTCACATAGTGATCGGTGGCTATGCAACGTTTAATAATTCCTGAATAACAGGAACAGGCAGTACGGCTGTCGTTTTGGTGTGTAGCGGATGGAGGGTTGATTGTAGAAATCCCCAAGGTGTGATGGTTGGTACGGGCTGGTGTGTAGAGGATGGAAACCTAGGATGGGTGGGGCTATTCATCATTTATTAGTTGATATATGATTATGCTTGATACCTTCATGTATGGGCCAGGGCCCATAATGTGTTTGTGGGCTCAGGTCGTTGTGTGTTTCGAGATTTATACACAGAGTCTTGGTGACTCGCGCTTTCCTTTTTCTCTACTCTTTCAGATGAGATCGTGGACATGGGAGCCGAGACGGACTCGAGGGGCCATCAAGTTGTTAATTCTGCAAATTATTTCGATTTTCATTAGGTTTTATTTTATTCTTATTTTGGGAATATTTATGTAATAAGGCCCCATAGTTTTTATTCAACTAAATAGTTTTCAATGTTCTGCAACTTATGAATTTGTGTCAAAGGTTTTATTATACTTAATAATAATAATACAAAGGTTCTATTTTTTTTAAAATGTAAATTATTTATTCAGATAAAGTCTATTTAACTTATGACTTCCAAAACCAACAAAGCAAAAGTTTTCAATGTACAACTCGTAGCATACCAGATCTGGCCGAAACGCATGGGCCGGGTTTGGGGTGTTACAATTTGGTATCAGAGCCCAGTTCAAAACTCGGGCTGTGAAATGGGCCTAGTAATGTTTTGTAAAGTTGATGTGAATTTGGAAAAAAAAAATTCGGAAGAAGATATGGCCTTCGATTCTACCGGCACCCGATCCACGCAGGTAAGTATTCTAACTCTTGATGTGATGTATATGTTGGGTTTGATGGGCTTGATGGACGTAGAATAGTATGTTAGGCATTGATGGACTTTAGGGTTAGTTTAAACAACTCCTTAAATTCATAAGACTTAATCTATCCAAACAAACCCGTGAACAAATCACTGGGTTAAGGTGTGGCAACAGGCATACGCATGTCTAGGATTAGATTCAGGAAGAGCTTGGTACTTAAGCAGTCCTAGTGACTCACCTCCTCTTTTCTGGAATCCTACCTGGTGCTTAGTGACTGTTCACCTTAGCCACGAGGATTTGTTGACGGGCCAAAATCTATAATTAAAACCCGAAAGGGACCAGCCACCCTATTTCACAACTAAAATACCCCCCAAGTTTTGTAAAATTTTCAAAATACACTTGATTTGTGAAAATTTCTAGAATACTCCAGAATTGTAAAACTACCAAAATTTGTGAAAATTACCGAAACACTTCGGTTGGCAAATTTTTCAAAATATCCTTGGTTTGTGAAAATTTCCAAAAAACTGTGATTTTATAAAATACCTAAGTTCTGCAAATTTACTCGAAAATAGATTTACAAAAGAACTCGGTTTGCAAAAGAAAAAAAACCTTCCAAGGTATCCCTGTTTATAAAAAAAAGGGGCAACAAAACAACAACAACATCAAAATATCTCTACTTCGAAAAAAAAAACTTATTTTCCAAAAGACCATTGCTTTATAAAAAGAAAAAAAATGTACCCAAAGTACTTCTAATTCAAAGAAAATCACCAAGATACTTTATTTTGGAAAATACCCTGTAGGACAAAATTACGGAAATACCCCCGGGTAGAGAAATGATGAAAAAAAATACCCTTATGCGATGAATGTATGTGGTTTCTAGAATTAGGAGATAAACTTGAGACTGAAACTGTAGATAGGTTCAAATTCGAAACAACCACTCTTAAAACTACTTTCCATAAGATTGATCGTGGTTAATCAGTGAAAGAAATTAATAGTTCATAAAATTTCTAATTTAGAGAATCAACGATGAGCGCTAGAAGAGGAAGAAGAGGCAGCAGCCGAGGCTGTGGAAGTATTAGGACTGATGTGCTGACTCAACTAGTTAGGGAGGTACTGAAGGAGGTTAAAGAAATCAGTGAAACACTTCAGTTTGGGTGCGTGGACTGTAAGAAAAAAAGAGATCGTAGTTTTCTAGGGTTGCAGTCTCGTTCTGTGAAGCATGTTAAGGTACGTCCAAACTTTTGGGTTTGCGAATATTGCAGAAGGCATTATCCTGGTGAATGTTGGAGGAAGTCAGGAACGTATTTAAGATGCGGGTCTGATGAGCATAAGGCTCGGGATTGTTCAATCACTATTAAGTTGGGTATGTTTTGTGTGGATGTTATATTTTTGGGTATAGAAATCGTATGCGTGCAATGTTTATATATTATTAGAGTGCACAACGAAAGCAAGTGGTGAGACTTGGGTAGTACGATTAATAGTTAGTTGGAAATTTCGAGGACGAAATTTCTTTAAGGGGGCAGAACTGTAACATCCTAAATTTTTAGGCCTATACGTTTAATGGGTGGATATGTTTAATGTGTTAATCTAAGTGTTAGGGGTCCAAATTGGGCTCAGGCTTAGGTAGAGGCCTTGATTAAAATTATCTGTTTTGGCATTATAGGGTTTAAAAGATAGTATCTGGGTTTAAAATACCAAAGTGGGCTTGTGGCCCAATATTAGGAGGTGACGCCACACAAGGGAGTAAGGGGCCCAAATTTAAGTTTCATGGAGCCCAATTATTTTAATTTAAGTTAGCTAATTTTTGGCATTAGGGTTAGGTGGAGTGGATGGCAACAAGGCTCAAAAATAGGAGGATTTATATGGATTTTATAATTGATAATATAGAAGATAAAAAAGAGAAGAGATAGGAGCTATCTGCAAGGCAAGGTGATGGTCGAAAATCCACCACCTAGAGGAGTAAAGAATTCGGCTACTTCATAGATAAGGGGTGCCGAAATTTCCCTTTTTCTTAGCTTGACTTTTAGTTTTTAGGAAGGGCGTTTTCGGGTTTTAACAATAGGTGTCGAAATTTATATAAATAGGGGAGGGATATCTCATTGATTCTGGCATTTAAACCCTAACTTCCTCTTCATTCTTGTGCCAAAATTCTTAGTCTCTCCCTCTCCAATTTCTTTTCTTCAATTTCTTCAAAAGCCGAAACCTCTTCTCCATTCTTTTTCCCCTTAAGCCGATTTCTCTAAAAAACCGAAATCTCCATAGTTTTTCTTTATTCATCCTATTTGACAATTAGTTCTATTCTTCCGGCATTTAAATCTTTTCTTTGACATTGCCGAATCTTCTCTCCAAGTGCTAGCCGAATTCCCTGTACTAAGGTAAGTGTCGACTTCTGTTAGATCTCATGTTCTATTTCGGTTCTTGAAAGGCAAAAGCCGAAAAGCTAATAGTTTAATGGTTCTATGTTGGGCGGCATTCCGGGATTTGAAGGAAACTTGGTCGTCTAGATCTAAAAGCCGAAAATCACTAGTCTCCAATTTCGGGATTTTAAGGTAAGAAGATCTCCCTAGATTTCTACTAGATTTGTTCATTGTATACAAGATCTTAACTTTATGATGAGGATTAATGATCAAATATTGTGATAGTAGTTTTGATAAGGACTTGTGATGGAATTAAATATGGATCAGGCAAAGGAGAGAATCCCTAAGTTTAAGAAATGAGCAGTATCTGCCGTTCGAGATTGGCCACTTGGTTGTGGACCGGCTTCTGAACAACACCTTAGGCAGATAGCAGTTGTGTCGACTACGGATAGCGTCGACATAGAAAGCATCGTTTTATCGGTAATCAGGTGTGTAGATCTCTACCACACTATTAACCCTGTATGTATGTATATAATTATGTTATGGGCTAAAAAAAAGCTGGAAAGTGGCTGTATAGACAGTCGAATGGAACCCTAAAAGGGGTAGGCAAGGATGCCAGGTACGTAAATCATAGAATTCTCTATGTGTATCGAAGTATATATAAGCCTGTATGATGTTTTCTTTATGTGTATGCATGGGGTGGGAATATGATATTGAAGGGGAAGTGTATGACAGGTCACTCGGTGATCGGTGGTAGAAATCCCACACATATAAATGTTAGGTCACATAGTGATCGGTGGCTATGCCACATTTAATAATTCCTAAATAACAGGAACAGGCAGTACGACTGTCATTTTGGTGTGTAGCGGATGGAGGGTTGATTGTAGAAATCCCGAAGGTGTGATGGTTGGTACGAGCTGGTGTGTAGAGGATGGAAACCTAGGATGGGTGGGGCTATTCATCATTTATTATTTGATATATGATTATGATTGATACCTTCGGCCAGGGCCCATAATGTGTTTGTGGGCTCAGGTCGTTGTGTGTTTTGAGATTTATACACTGAGTCTTGGTGACTCACGCTTTCCTTTTTCTCCACTCTTTTAGATGAGCAGTAGATAATGGACATGGGAGTCGAGACGGACTCGAGGGGCCATCAAGTTGTTAATTCTGCAAATTATTTCGATTTTCATTAGGTTTTATTTTTTTCTTATTTTGGGAATATTTATGTAATAAGGCCCCATAATTTTTATTCAACTAAGTATTTTTCAATGTTCTGCAACTTATGAATTTGTGTCAAAGGTTTTATTATACTTAATAATAATAATACAAAGGTTCTATTTTTTTTTAAAATGTAAATTATTTATTCAGATAAAGTCTATTTAACTTATGACTTCCAAAACCAACAAACCAAAAGTTTTCAATGTACAACTCGTAGCATACCAGATCTGGTCGAAATGCATGGGCCGGGTTTGGCGGTGTTACAATTTGGTATCAGAGCCCAGTTCAAAACTCGGGCTGTGAAATGGGCCTAGTAATGTTTTGTAAAGTTGATGTGAATTTAGAAAAAAAAATTCCGGTAGAAAATATGGCCTTCGAGTCTACCGGCACCCGATCCACGCAGGTAAGTATTCTAACTCTTGATGTGATGTATATGTTGGGTTTGATGGGCTTGATGGACGTAGAATAGTATGTTAGGCATTGATGGATTTTAGGGTTAGTTTAAACAACTCCTTAAATTCATAAGACTTAATCTATCCAAACAAACCCGCGAACAAATCGCTGGGTTAGGGTGTGGCAACAGGCATACGCATATCTAGGATTAGATTCAGGAAGAGCTTGGTACTTAAGCAGTCCTAGTGACTCACCTCCTCTTTTCTGGAATCCTACCTGGTGCTTAGTGACTGTTCACCTTAGCCACGAGGATTTGTTGACGGGCCAAAATCTATAATTAAAACCCGAAAGGGACCAGCCACCCTATTTCACAACTAAAATACCCCCCAAGTTTTGTAAAATTTTCAAAATACACTTGATTTGTGAAAATTTCCAGAATACCCCAGAATTGTAAAACTATCAAAATTTGCGAAAATTACCGAAACACTTCGGTTGGCAAAATTTTCAAAATATCCTTGGTTTGTGAAAATTTCCAAACAACCGTGATTTTATAAAATACCTAAGTTCTGAAAATTTACTCGAAAATAGATTTACAAAAAGAACCCGGTTTGCAAAAGAAAAAAAAAACCTTCCAAGGTATCCCTGTTTATAAAAAAAAGGGGAACAAAACAACAACAACATCAAAATATCTCTATTTCGAAAAAAAAAAAACTTGTTTTCCAAAAGACCATTGCTTTATAAAAAGAAAAAAAAATGTACCCAAAGTACTTCTAATTCAAAGAAAATCACCAAGATACTTTATTTTGGAAAATACCCTGTAGGATAAAACTACGGAAATACCCCTGGGTAGAGAAATGATGAAAAAAAAACCCTTATGCGATGAATGTATGTGGTTTCTAGAATTAGGAGATAAACTTGAGACTGAAACTGTAGATAGGTTCGAATTCGAAAGAACCACTCTTAAAACTACTTTCCATAAGATTGTTCGTGGTTAATCAGTGAAAGAAATTAATAGTTCATAAAATTTCTAATTTAGAGAATCAACGATGAGCGCTAGAAGAGGAAGAAGAGGCCGCAGCCGAGGTCATGGAAGTATTAGGACTGATGTGCTGACTCAGCTAGTTAGGGAGGTACTGAAGGAGATTAAAGAAATCGGTGAAACACTTCGTTTTGGGTGCGTGGACTGTAAGAAAAAAAGAGATCGTAGTTTTCTAGGGTTGCAGTCTCGTTCTGTGAAGCATGCTAAGGTACGTCCAAACTTTTGGGTTTGCGAATATTGCAGAAGGCGTTATCCGGGTGAATGTTGGAGGAAGTCAGGAACGTGTTTAAGATGCGGGTCTGATGAGCATAAGGCTCGGGATTGTTCAATCACCATTAAGTCGGGTATGTTTTGTGTGGATGCTATATTTTTGGGTATAGAAACCGTATGTATGCAATGTTTATATATTATTAGAGTGCGCATCGAAAGCATAGTGGTGAGACTTGGGTAGTACGATTAATAGTTAGTTGGAAATTTCGAGAACGAAATTTCTTTAAGGGGGGTAGAACTGTAACATCCTGAATTTTTGGGCCTATGCGTTTAATAGTTGGATATGTTTAATGTGTTAATCTAAGTGTTAGGGGTCCAAATTGGGCTCAGGCTTAGGTAGAGGCCTTGATTAAAATTATCTGTTTGGGCATTATAGGGTTTAAAAGGTAGTATCTGTGCTTAAAATACCAAATTGGGCTTGTGGCCCAATATTAGGAGGTGACGCCACACAAGGGAGTAAGGGGCCCAAATTTAAGTTTCATGGAGCCCAATTATTTTAATTTAAGTTAGCTAATTTTTGGCATTAGGTTTAGGTGGAGTGGATGGCAACAAGGCTCAAAAATAGGAGGATTTATATGGATTTTATAATTGATAATATAGAAGATAAAAAGGAGAAGAGATAGGAGCTATCTGCAAGGCAAGGTGATGGCCGAAAATCCACCACCTAGAGGAGTAAAGAATTCGACTACTTCATAGATAAGGGGAGCGAATTTTCCCTTTTTTATTAGCTTGACTTTTAGTTATCAGGAAAGGCGTTTTCGGGTTTTAACAATAGGTGCCAAAATTTCTATAAATAGGGGAGGGATATCTCATTGATTCTGGCATTTAAACCTTAATTTCCTCTTCATTCTTGTGCCAAAATTCTTAGTCTCTCCCTCTCCAATTTCTTTTCTTCAATTTCTTCAAAAGCCGAAACCTCTTCTCCATTCTTTTTCCCCTTGAGCCGATTTCTCTAAAAAGACCGAAATCTCCATAGTTTTTCTTTATTCATCCTATTTGACAATTAGTTCTATTCTTCCGACATTTAAATCTTTTCTTTGACATTGCCGAATCTTCTCTCCAAGTGCTAGCCGAATTCCCTGTACTAAGGTAAGTGTCGACTTCTGTTAGATCTCATGTTCTATTTCGGTTCTTGAAAGGCAAAAGCCAAAAAGCTAATAGTTTAATGGTTCTATGTTGGGCGGCATTCCAGGATTTGAAGGAAACTTGGTCGTCTAGATCTAAAAGCCGAAAATCACCAGTCTCCAATTTCGGGATTTTAAGGTAAGAAGATTTCCCTAGATTTCTACTAGATTTGTTCATTGTATACAAGATCTTAACTTTATGATGAGGATTAATGATCAAATATTGTGATAGTAGTTCTGATAAGGACTTGTGATGGAATTAAATATGGATCAGGCAAAGGAGAGAAACCCTAAGTTTAAGAAACGAGCAGTATCTGCCGTTCGAGATTGGCCACTTGGTTGTGGACCGGCTTCTGAACAACACTTTAGGTAGATAGCAGTTGTGTCGACTACGGATAGCGTCGACATAGAAAGCATCATTTTATCGGTAATCAGGTGTGTAGATCTCTACCACACTATTAACCCTGTATGTATGTATATAATTATGTTATGGGCTAAAAAAAAGCCAGAAAGTGGCTGTATAGACAGTCGAATGGAACCCTAAAAGGGGTAGGCAAGGATGCCAGGTACGTAAATCATAGAATTCTCTATGTGTATCGAAGTATATATAAGTCTGTATGATGTTTTCTTTATGTGTATGCATGGGGTGGGAATATGATATTGAAGGGGAAGTGTATGACAGGTCACTCGGTGATCGGTGGTAGAAATCCCACACATATAATTGTTAGGTCACATAGTGATCGGTGGCTATGCCACATTTAATAATTCCTGAATAACAGGAACAGGCAGTACGGCTGTCGTTTTGGTGTGTAGCGGATGGAGGGTTGATTGTAGAAATCCCCAAGGTATGATGGTTGGTATGGGCTGGTGTGTAGAGGATGGAAACCTAGGATGGGTGGGGCTATTCATCATTTATTATTTGATATATGATTATGATTGATACCTTCATGTATGGGCCAGGGCCCATAATGTGTTTGTGGGCTCAGGTCGTTGTGTGTTTCGAGATTTATACACAGTCTTTGTGACTCACGCTTTCCTTTTTCTCTACTCTTTCAGATGAGCAGTAGATCGTGGACATGGGAGCCGAGACGGACTCGAGGGGCCATCAAGTTGTTAATTCTGCAAATTATTTCGATTTTCATTAAGTTTTATTTTATTCTTATTTTGGGAATATTTATGTAATAAGGCCCTATAGTTTTTATTCAACTAAGTAGTTTTCAATGTTCTGCAACTTATGAATTTGTGTCAAAGGTTTTATTATACTTAATAATAATAATACAAAGGTTCTATTTTTTTAAAGTGTAAATTATTTATTCAGATAAAGTCTATTTAACTTATGACTTCCAAAACCAACAAAGCAAAAGTTTTCAATGTACAACTCGTAGCATACCAGATCTGGTCGAAACGCATGGGCCGGGTTTGGGGGTGTTACATACATTAACAACAACATAGTAAACATTTAATTTAATTAACATTATAATGATTACAATTCATATGAACTTACCTAACTAAATTGCAACAATGAGTAATTACAATAGTTATTTGGTAATTTTCTCATCTCCTCGATTTTCCACTCGTTCTTGATCTAAAATAATATTTCCATTAAATTCACTAATTATAACAGAAAATCAATTCATTTTATCCAATTAAATCCTTTTTGACATTTTTACAAAATTATCCCCAATATTTTACCCTTTTTATAATTTAGTCCCTAAACCCGAAACTTGCAATTTCATCATTTCTAATTAAAATTCATGCAAATCAATTTTTAACTATTTTTATAACAGCCCATATTTATCATCCATTTGCAATATTTTCCTTTAATTTTACCATTTTCATAAATAAGTCATTATACCTTAAAATCATCGAAAATTACTTACTAAAATATGTCTATTTAACAACAAAGCTTAAAGATCTATCATAAACTTTCACAAAAACCTCAAACTCATCCATGACACATTCTAAAATATTTAATAATTTCGAAAACAAAGGTACGGGTTAGCTGGGTCTAATTGCAATGATTTCAAAAACATAAAAATTACAATAAATAAATGAAAAATGGACTTACATGCATTAACCATAGAAAAACCGAAGCTTGGAGCTTTAATTTCTATGGATTTTCAGTTTCTTCAATTAGAAGTGAAGAAGATAACTATTTACTTTTACTTAATTTAAGTTTTATTATTTATTTACTATTTTGCCATTAAATATTTAACCAAATTTCACCAAATGTCAAGCCATGATCATCCACTAACTTTAAAGTTGGTTGAATTACTACTTAAGGCCCTTAATTCATGCTTTTATATCCATTAAATACAAATAATGCTATAGCTATTAAATTTCACATCTTTACAATTTAGTCCTTTCGAAGTAATTAATCATTTAAACATCAAAATTTCTTAACGAAACTTTAATACAACCTTAATAGCACTCCTTAAATATTTAATAAAATATTTACAACTTGGTTTGTAGAAACGAGGTCCCAATACCTCATTTTCTAAAACCACTTGACCTTAGGGTCATACCATTTAAACCTAATAATTCATTTAAATAGCATAAATTGCCAATTCAAAATTTATTTTAATACCATATCTGACTCGTAGATATTAAATAATAACATTTACGAACTTACTCGTCAGATTCGCGACCCCGAAACCATTGTTTCTGACACCACTGATAAACGAGCTGTTACACCCATACTTTCAAGTACTTTAGACCAGGGGCATAACCTTTCAACAATTCGTATGGGGTACAATCTAATTTTTTATGAGACACTATGATTCGCAGAAAGTATGACCTCTCCCCACATGTGATCAAGTAAACCAGAACTAAGAAGTAAAGTATTCATCATTTCCTTTAGAGTTCTGTTTTTCCTTTCAGCTATGTCATTTTTTAGTAGAAAATAAGGAGCAAAAAATTCATGTATAATTTCTTCTTTCTCACAAACCTCTTTAAGAAAGTTAATGCCAAACTCGTCCCCTCTATCGAATCTAAGACGTTTTATTTTCCTATCAAGTTGGTTTTCTGCTTTTTCTTTATAAAGAAGAAAGGTTTATTCAAAACTTCATTTTTTTGTTATTAAAAGATAAAGCTTTGTATACCTAGAGTAGTTATCTACAAAGGTAATATAGTAGCGTTTCCCATTTTTAATTTTTGTGTTTCTAAAGTCTGCTAGATCAATATGAACTAATTCTAAAATTTTAGTTTCCATATCAGAGATGATTTTTAAGAAAGGTCTAGCATGCTTGGCTTCAACATGGATTTCACATTTACTAAAGCTACCATTATCTAGAATAGGAAGTAAATTCAATTTTAAGAGTTTTTTTAAAGAATGAATATTCACAAGTCAAACGATTCAACAATATAAGTAGAAGTGGTGATTTTTTTTTATTATTAAACATAGTCTCAATCACAAATAAACCTCCACTGAAATAACCTTTCCCCACATAATCTTCGTTTCAGGAAAGTACAAGTTTATCGAATTCAAATACTAGTTTAATGTATGCCTTATTCAATAGTCCACTAATCAAATTTCCACATAAGGCAAGTACATAAAGGACATTACTCAATGCCAATGTTTTACCATAAGTGAGTTTAAGTAAAATCTTTCCTTTATCGAGTACTTCCAAAGTGCTTGAATTACCCATGTAGACTTATTTACATTTAGTTACTTTTCAAATTCGGTGAACTTTTGTCTATTAGCACAGAAATATTTAGAGGCGTATGTGTCTACAATCCAATCGGCATTATTTTCGACCAGGTTTACTTCGGAAATCACAATGGCTATAACCTCATCTGGATTTTCAACTATATGCACTTTTGGTTTGTTTTCATTCTAGCGATTAGAACGTTGGTAGCATTGGTATACTTTGTGTCCATATTTGCAACACACATAGCATTTCACGCGGTAGTTGGGTTTCTTATTCTTCTTTAGTTTCTTAAAGTTGATAGTGTTCTTAGTTTGGAGTTTTATTGCCTTCTTTGATCTTCCAACATCTTTATTCCTGCTAAATTTGGAACTAGAATCGACTCGAAAAAGTTAGCTTTTAAAGGAAATTGAGTTGAGGTAACTAAAGCCTTATCTTTAAGGCAATTGGGTTCATCAATCTTCATGTGACTGATCAATTCTTCCATATAAATGTCCCATTGTTTGTGCTTTAGGAGATTACGGTAGTTAGACTAGGATTTCAGTAGTTTTTCAATCAAGACATTTGCTTGAAGAATCTCACACATCTCCATCTCTTCTGCTAGAATATCAAAAACTATCTTCTCGTAGATAAGAACTTGATTCATAATTGGCTTATCATCGGTCATCTGGAACTTGAGCTACTTACCAACAACATATTTCTTGACTCCAGCATCATCAGCTCCATATTTCTTCTCTAATGTATCCCAGATGGATTTAGCTGATTTATTTTTGACAAACAAGTCGAAGAGGTTGTTAGCCATATGGCTTAACATATGAACTTTTACCTTTTTTTTTCCTTTTCAAATATGGCTTTTGTAGCAATGACATCTAGATCTTTGGGAACAGTGGTAGAATTTTTGGGTTTCTCGATGGCAGGTGGATTGAAGAGGACGTAGTCAACTTCAAGTTGTTTGAAGATGATGACCATCCTCTAAAACCAGCGATGATAGTTAGTCCCGTCAAGAGGTTCGAGCTTGGATAGATCAAGGATGTATTTGTTGATTAGGGTAAACATGTTTAAGCAATAGTAACTCGTTTCTAAATTGTTGGAAAATAAGCTACTGCAAAACAAATCTATTAGCACTGACTGGAAAATAAATAACGAATAAAGAAATAAAAAATTTATTGTGCCATGATAAACCTACTGCCTTAGAAACGAATTCGCCCTAGTCGATGTAATCGTGTAGTGGACGTCATCCCCCAAAGTTAACACAGTGCTTTGATAATCGTACAACCGAATAAGGAAGATGAAACTCAATTGGTGTTGCTTTTCTCAGGGAAGTCACAGTAGGATCAATTCTGAGAAAAGTTTGGAAGGGTCACAGTCGATCCCGCTTAAAATCCAAACTCCTAGATAAAAAATTTTCTCTTAAGTGATTTAGGGGGAAACCGACAGAGTTTATAAGAAAATTGGAAAGGAAGGAAGAGGAGCAAAGTGTTTTTAAAGAGTGTTGTTTTCGATTCTATGTGAAAAATGAGGAAATCAACCCTCTATTTATACTAAAAATGGAAGGATAAAATGGTAAATAAGTAGGGGCAAAGGAGTAAAAAATGCAGGGACAATTTTGAAATTGTCTCACTATTTCTGCGCCCAACAATAGATTTTTCGTAACAGTAAAATTGAAAAAAATAAAAATATTTAAAGATATTATTTTTTGAAAAAAATAATAAAACTTTTATCCATGGACACGGAACGAGCGAATAGCAGAAGTACACGCGTGTGATAAGTCTATAACCCAATTAGTCAATGAAAACAAGAAATAAAACTATATAAAAACTTTCTTAATAATTTATACTTAACCAATATAAAATATATCCACTAACAATAATCCCTAGCATTACCAACACCCTTTATCCGGGTCTAAGTTGTTTCTAAATGCTATTGCATTGGAGATTTAAATGACACTTTATGCGGTGGTTTCGGTCTGTAGAATTGGGAAAGGCAGTTCATGGTTTTACTTTTTGTTTTGCTTGGCTGTTTAATGTATATGTTGACTGTTTGTTTGTCTTCCCAAGGACTAATGAATGCCAACTATTTAAAAAAACGTATTTAATTTTTTTTTCATAGTAAAATAGGTGGGCAAATATCCAAAATATACCAAAAAATCTGATTATTTACGGAAATAGGCCAATTTGTAGAAAATTTACGGGAAAGGGCCATTTCCCCAAAAAACGTGTCCACGTCAGAGCGTTTTTGGGGGAAACTGACTAAAAGCGTGCCCCTGGGGAGGCGTTTTTGTCCACCTCAGCAAAAACGCGTCCACGTAGGCGCGATTTTGCTGAGGTGGACAAAAACGCCTCCCCAGGGGTGCGCTTTTAGTCAGTTTCCCCTAAAAACGCGCTGACGTGGATGCGTTTTTGCTATGAAAAAATTATTGAATTTTTGGCCCAATAGTCTCCAGCAAAATTAATTTGAGGAGACGTTTCTGAACAAACAGTGGCCAAAAACGCTTCCAGCAGGGTGCACTGTCAGCATGCATACTGAAAAGTGCTCCCACGTGGACGTGCTTTTGCTACAGTAGTCTCCGGTAAAATTAATTTGAGGAGACGTTTCTGAACAAACAGTGGCCAAAAACGCTTCCAGCAGGGTGCACTGTCAGCATGCATATTGAAGCGGACGCGCTTTTGCTACAGTAGTCTCCGGCAAAATTAGGCTATAAATCAGCCGAATTTCATTCTCAGGTTGCATAAGGGAAATTGTGGAAAAAGGAAAAAAAACTGAAAATGAGTGAACGAATTAATGCTGTTATTTACTACGACGGTGAAGTTCGTGACACCGAAAATGGCGTTGTTTTCTTATCGGAGAACACAACACGATTGAGTTTTAATCGGAACATTAATTTGGTAGAACTTCGCAAAAGAATTAGGCCTCAAATATTTGGAACAACGCCAATGAAAGTTTTGTGTATTAAGTATAGATTTTGCGCCTCGGTTGATTCGATGAGATATGAGTCGTTCGACATCAAAGGTGCTCGGGGCTTTGAGGCAATGGTGGAGACTCATCTTGCCAGTGGATCACCCTATATCGAGGTATATGTAGAATTTTCATCTCCAAGTGATCTCTCTGCGACCTCGACATCTACTACCATTTGAGGGGAATACACGACCCCAAGCCGACACTCTGTAAGTAGGAGGCAAAACACAGAAGTGCCCGTGTGCGGTGGTAGTATGGAAAACATAACTCCTGCACGACACTCGGTTGGTAGATGGGACATGCATATCCGTGATTCGACGTCCGATGATAGAAATACGTATTGGGGGACGTCATCAACTTCTAGTGGTTGGCAATCCACATATGATTGGAATCTTTACGAAAGATGTTTAAGGAGGGATGATGTACTCCCGACGACATCCACCGGTGAGGGGCCCTCGTTTGTTGTAGGTTATGGAGGGTCGGACGATGAATCCGATGTGGATCCACCTCGGGAGCCAGGGCCCGACGGTGCAGAAGTTGGATTATTTTCTGAATCAGACCCCGTTCCAATTGTACCTGAAGACGTTGAGGGCAGTTCAGATGAAGAAGAAGAAGATTCGCTATTCAGGGCGTACTCGCCTCCAGCCCACATGCATAATGTCGATTTATCTCAAGATGATGCATTTGAGTTTCCTGAACTACCACACTGGACGCGTGACCGTACAGATTCTTCGTTGGATTCGGACCAATTAGAAGTTGGTAACCAGTTTTCCAACAAGAATACTTTTCTTGCTGCATTGAAACAATACAACATTAAGAACGGGGTTAACTACAATGTGGTTAAATCCAAGCTCGATAAGTTCGAGGCGAAGTGTGCAGTGCAAGACGGCACATGTTCATGGAAAATCATGGCGTCGTTGAGGAAAAGGACAGGGTTGTGGGAGATAAAAAAGTACAAAGGTTGACATACATGTCTTGCCGGTACAATACCACTATGTGTTCAATGATTTCGAATAACACTAATAATATGTAATGTTGCATTGTTTAACGTATTTCATTGACAGGTGTAACACAAGATCATCCGAAGATGGATTCAGACATGTTGGCTGACCTAATAATCCCAACAGTGAAGGCCAATCCCAAGACTACGGTGCCGGCCTTAATTGGCAGTATTCGTAGCCAATTGGGGTACACGCCCTCTTATAGAAAGGCTTGGATAGCCAAGCAGAAGGCGTTAAAAAAGTTACACGGTGGGTGGGACACTTTATATAATGAAGTGTGGCAGTGGTGTCAGGTGCTGGAGAGATATGTCCCAAGCAGCACGACAGACCTTGAAACGGAACCTGCGTACTACAACGATCGTCTGCTCCGTGGATGCGCAGTGTTCAAGCGTCTGTTCTGGACATTTAAGCAATGCCGAGATGCCTTTATATACTGCAAGCCATTGGTACAAATTGACGGTACCTTTATGTATGGTAGATATACGCATCGGCTATTGCTAGCTGTGGCACAAGACGGCTGTGGGAGAATCCTTCCGATTGTGTTCGCAATAACACCGGGGGAGTCAGCTGATGACTGGGACTTCTTCCTATCTAGGTTAAGGGGGCATGTTTGCCCCCAACCTAACATATGCGTTATATCGGATCGGGGTCCTGGAATACTTGCGGCAATAGAACGCCAGTGAAGCATGTGGCATCGCACACACCATCGATATTGCCTGAGGCATGTTTCATCCAACTACTATGGGCAACATCGATCTAAAAGACAGAAACAGCAAGTGACCGATATGGGTATGAAATGTCTATTAATATAATTTCGTTTGTAATATTCAATTTATTCTCAATTGAAGAGTGGTATGTAATATTCGCTATTAACGTATATTGGCAGGGTATGAGATTAATAAAGACCGTTTTCACGAGATGCTGGCCAGTTTGCGCTCAGATAACGCCAAAGGCGCAAGCTATCTGTGCAATATTCCTTTTGAACAGTGGACACAAGCATATGACGGCGGCCTACGATATGGTCATATGACCACAAACCTGGCCGAATGCATAACTTCTGTTCTGAAAGGAACCCGTCATTTGCCGATTACATTGGTTGTGCGAGAGACATATTTTCGGTTAGCGGCACTATTTTCGAAGAGAGCAGCGAGTTATAGAGGGCAGATGCAAGGAAGCCATGTATGGAGCCCGAAGGTCTTGCAAGAAATAAACCGTGGGAAGGCACGGGCCAACACCATGCACACAGTGTGTCACGATCGCGACAGCCTATGGTTTCGCGTCACGGAGTTTGACAGACCGAACCAAGGTATTGTTGGCGGCCATTATCGTGTACACTTGACAAATAGGACCTGTGACTGTGGGATATTTGATGCACTTTGTTACCCATGCGCCCATGTACTTGCGGCTTGTCAGAATCTCCGTCTTGATCCAATGAGATATGTCGACGAAGTGTATAAATTAGAAAACATGTACAACGTGTGGAGACACGTATTCCCACCAGTCCCAGATGAACGTAAGTGGCCGTCGGTATCGCTTGCACCGTATAAGCTGTTGCCGGATAGACAATTGAGGCGCAATCCAAAAGGTCGACCTTGCTCGACTAGAATACGCAACAATATGGATATCCGAGAAACGACCAACCAAAGTCGACTGTGCGGATGGTGTAGGAACCCGAGCCATACATCTCGCTCGTGTCAAAATCGGAATAGTTGACCGTGTTCTTAGGTCTTTTGTCTCATGGCGGCTATGTAATATCAATTTTTTTAGAGGAAAACGGTGAACTTTTGTACAATAACTTTTATTTTATTAAAAAATTTAAATAAATTAAAAAAATTAAATTACAAGGAAAAAATTAAAATCAAATTTTATTAAATATATTAAAACTTAATTACAAAAAAAATTAAACCATTTCTATTTTATCAAAGGTATTAAAATTAAATAAATTAAAAAAAAGTAAAATCAAATTTTATTAAATATATTAAAACTTAATTACAAAAAAAAATTAAACCATTTCTATTTTATCAAAGGTATTAAAATTAAATAAATTTAAAAAAAAGTAAAATCAAATTTTATTAAATATATTAAAACTTAATTACAAAAAAAATTAAACCATTTCTATTTTATCAAAGGTATTAAAATTAAATAAACTAAAAAAACTTAAATTACAAGGAAAAAATTAAACTCAAATTTTATTAAATGTATTAATACATAATTAAAAAATAAACTATTTCTATTTTATCAACGGTATTAAAATTCAATAAACTAAAAAAATTAAATTACAAAAAATAAAATTAAACTCATACTTTATAACATATATTAATACTTAATATCAAAAAAAATTAAACCTTAATTACAAAAAGAATTAAACTCAAATTAAAAATTAAATTACAATAAAAAAATTAGGGGGTTTAGGGTTTAGGGCTGATGCCGGTGGGAACCAGTGCCACACGGGGGCGGTCGACGGTTACGCACTGGATTCCTCCTTCATCTGGCTTCCGGCGGGGGTCGTGGAACCTCGGGCGGGGAATCGGGTTCCTCCGGCAGTGGGTCTGGTTCTGGATGTTGCGATGATGACCCACCCTGATAAAATAATGACCCCGGAGGTGTTTGCATAAACCACGGCGGGGGTGACTGCATCCCGAACGGAGAAGGAGCCTGGTAGAAAGAAGTGCTCCCCGACGGCGCCTCCTCTGAACCCATATGCGACTTCGGCCTCACCATCGACTGAATAGCGGGAGTAGTCGGGAACGGACTCGAACCCGGCCATGCACTCCAACCTGGGGTAGGACTGGGAAACTGAAACATATATGGGTTAGGAGGATACATATAAGGGGAAGGGTACGCACTTGGCATAAACGGTAGACACTGTGATGTCGGTATTGTCGGCTGAACTGATGGGCCCGGTGACTGTGTAGGCGCTGTTGCTGGGCCCGGTGACTGTGTCGGTGCTGATGATGGCCCCGCCTCATCACCCCTTCTCCTTGGATTTAAAGGGGCCCGATGTTCCTTTCGCTCGTAAAGTTGCCGTCGCCTCTCTTCTTCCAACAACAGATACGGCTTTCCATGGATCCTAAACCATGGCATGTACTCCGGCACGCACGCTAACTCAGGAACGATGATCGATTCCCGGATAGGTAAAAAGTCATACCGGTTCTCCCACGTCTCGATATGACCTGACCAAAATCTTGGCCAATCCGTGTGCGGCTACCGTAAGTCCACTTTGTGCTCATCATCGAGCACCTCAGGTGGCACGGGAATCGGTTACCGGAATCCAAATTGCCGCAGAACCCGATCTGCCTGGTGCATCTCCACAGTTGCGTAGGTGATCAATGGGACCTTAACATGCCAATTGTTCGAATTTTGGAAGAACTCCTCCAGAATTACTGCCCGAATTTCTAGATCCTCGTACGGTGTCCATTGAAACTATATTAACATTACGAAAATATTAGTTATATACATAATACTAGACACTACATACGAAATACTAAATTATAATAACAAAATTCGAAACTTACTTGTGATTCCGACCTTTGGTCCAATAGGAGCCGTATATCCTCAAGCGAGTTAGGTATTCCAACATGACTCGCCTAATGGTTCCACCTAATTAAATAAACTTTTAGCATACAATTATACTATAAATCTATGAAATAATTGTAAAATATAATATTAAATTTACCTTGTTATCAGTGGGAATGAATATGGGTGGTCGAGTCGAGGGCGTAAAAATGGAAATCGAAACCATGCCCATGACTGCAGTAGTGACAGGCAACCTCCGATTTTTGCTTTACTCGGCAGCGTCGCCCCGCACATCTCCCGGTACAACCTCGATAGCACGGCAGACCCCCAACTCAATTCACCGGCTGCTCTAAAATCAACAAGTTTCAAGAGCCATCTCAGGTGGACGAGGTTTCTAGAGAGGTCCGGCATCAGATAGCCTCCAATTATCTGAGGAATGTATGCCCGAGCATACCGTATTCTTTCTACTTCAGTCGAACCCTCATTCGGCTCCGGGAATGTCTCGTAACCACGCCATATCGATCCGAGCTCCTTGAATTCTATCCAGAATGGCACCCAGAAGCTCGTAGCATACGGCCATCCAATCGGTAGATGTTACGGACCCGGTGACTACCGACCCATCCACCGGTAATCCCAACTGCAATTGCACATCTTCTAGAGTGATGGTACACTCTCCGCATGGCAGATGGAAAGTGTGGGTCTCGGGTCTCCACCTCTCTATCAACGCGCTGATCAAAGGCGGCTCCAACTTGAACCCTCGGCCTATCGTGGCCACGTGCCAAAAACCCGCTTCCCGCAGGTAATTCTCGATCAAGGGCGATGGGGGACCATGCATGTTGCGAATATAACATTCCAACACCCGATCTACAGACTGTTTAAAAAATTATAAAATTAACAATTAATTAAAATTGCATAATTGAAAAAAAATTAAATAATATTGAAAAATTAAAATTAAAACTTACCATTTTCATTTGCTCGACGGCGATGTGTTTGTTGTCTAGGCGACGTAATTCCCCGGCCATTGCAATCCGATTTAAAAATTTTCAAAAAAAAAAATATATTAAAAAAATTATAAAGGGCTTTTTCGTAAATAGTAAAGGACTATTTTGAAATTTGAGCGTAAATTTCAAGGACCTTGAGAGAAATTTGAGAGAAAATTGAGAGAATATTGAGAAAGTATTGAAATGTGAAAAAAAATAAAGGGTGGGGGGTTTTATACTTTTTTTTTCCTGACCGTTGGGGCTAAAGCGCGCCTACGTGGACGCATTTTTGCTTAGGTGGCAAAAGCGCGTCCTACAGGGCGCGCTTTAGCCCCTTATCCCCCAAAAACGCGCTGACGTGGATGCGTTTTTGGGGGAAATGGCCCTTTCCCATAAATTTTCTACAAACTGGCCTATTTCCGTAATTTTTCAAAATTTTAGGTATTTTTAGGTAAATTACCTAAAATAGGTAGGTTTAAGTTTATGGTGGGAAGTGTCGTTGGAAGTATAAATGATGTCTCGCCTACAGATCTAAGAGAATGGAACAAAAATGTTCATGTTATAATTAATACAATTGTTAAGGATGCAAGTGCAAAGTATTTAAAAATGAAAACACTTGAATTGAATTTTAAAAAAAGCGGCAGGCCCTCTAAGAAAACATGAAAACACAGGAGGGTATTGAATAAATTAAACCTCTTTCATTTAAAATAAAAGGGGAAAAACTTTCTTAATTTCCATTTAATGAACCGGTATTTTGTGGATATATTGAGCAATGATTATTTTAGGTGATGATCCGTAGCCGGAGTTTGGTATTTTGAAAAAACTTGACTTAGGTGAACCTAAGGTATTGTGGGTAAATTTTCATGACACTCAGTTCATGAAGGGAGGTTTTTAATTTTTTTTTTTTCATTTTAATGTTACATCTTTGAAATCGATGGCTTATTTTGAAATAATAAATGAACTGGCGCTTTATGTAGATAGTTAGCTAGGGATTTGTTTTTTTTTTTTTAAGAAATGGTTGGTCCATTATGGTTATGATATATACAACCCATAAGATTTTTTTAAAATATATGTAAAATAATTTATGGTAAGGATCCGTCACCAGAGTCTCTGTTCCGTAAAAACTTGGAATTGGTGAACCTAAGGTATGTTGCGTTGTTGCGGGAAAAATTCGTTAGAATTTCTTTTAAAAAAAAAATTCTAAATGTTGCTCTCTTTTCCGCAAGTGAACCGACTATGGTGTTGCATGATAAATGATAAGTGTTGACACATGATTTATATAAAAAAAAATTGAGATTAGTATATTATATGTAAAGTGAAGTAATTATTATGCATCAAATCAACCAAATTCCCTATTACAATCTTAATTGGAATCTTCTTTTTCCAAAAGATTTCATTTGGAATATATGATGTGAATATGAGAATGAGCCACCGATATAAATTTTTAATTTTTTTTAATATGCAGTCTCTAACTATATCAATTTTTTTAATTATAACATATTTAAAATTTTAAAATATACAAAATAACTAAAATCATAAATTTTAAATTTGGATTAATTCCTTGCTTGACTTAAGTTTATAATTCATCTATAAATACTGACTTATCTCACCTTTATTATCAATCGCTTGACATCACCGTCATCAAACCCACTGATCCCCAATATTAATTAATCCAAATTTTTTAAACTAATTTAATGTTAATTAATTAATATTCACTGTCTAACAAAATAAATCAAATTTCTTTTTTCATTTCATTACTAAAACTTCTAACTTTGTATTGTTAGTTCCTCTTCGAATATATGAGGGAAAAATTATAATTTAATATTTTACTAAAATTAGAAAAATAAAATGTAATATATTAGGTTGGCACAAATGTCTAAACACAAATTGATTTATTCTTACATATTAGTTATTTGTTAAAGAAATGGTAATATGAAGCTTAAATTAAGCTAATTAATATACTTAATTTTTAAGATTGAAAGCTGAGCTTGCTCAATTACAAAAAGGATACTTGAAATAAATGAGCCGAAAGTAAAATAAAAATCTCTAAAAGAAGGATTTCTATGATTTATAATCATATTATCTATTTGTAAGAAAATGTAAAATATTTAAATATTTTAATTAATACATACAACCAATCACATGAGTATAAATTATTATGATTCTAAATAAATATATAATTTATAAATAATAATAATATATTTATTTTAATATCAATTATCATGTTTTATTTTTTTAATTATATTATTTGTGATAAAAACATTAATTCGTAAAATTTAATTATTAAATACATTAATCTCCATGTATCGTAAGAGTAAAAAAGTTAATATATATAATACGGTTAGTAGAGATTAACTAATTTATTTATTAATAAAATGAAAAAGATTGCTAACAAAAACATAAAATTGTCGTCATGGATCCACTCCCAAAATACCTTTTTTTTATTTGTCTCCTCCCAATTTCATAAATTTCAAGTGCACTGCCGCATTCAAGCCATTTTCTTTTTTATTATTTGATTAGGTAAGGCATTTCGTGGAGCTTAAGATTTTAAGACCATTAACATTTGAATTAGTTTAGATTGGGGTGTTGAAATTAGGAATATAAATAAGATATTGGTGTTTGTAAGTTATTGGAGTTTGACTTGAAAAGATTTTAAATTTGATTCCGTAATTATTGACTCGAGTTCGAGCTATCGGTTGAGCCCAATTTAAGGATGGTAATGGAGCGGGGTAAAGTCGAGGTTGCTAAGTCCACTACCACTCCACAGTTGGCACCCTTTGCTCCACTCTCTGCCCCTCTTCACTTTGGATATATAATCTTCAAATCCACTACAACCTCCATGGATGTTGGATGCATGCATCCCTACTCCGCTTCAATTTAATTTTTGCTACTTCCTTTTAATATATACAATATTTTTAAAGTCAATTAAATATTTAAACATAAAATATATTAAATTTTTATAATATATTATTATTTTGTTCCCTTTTATAGTTATATATATACAAAGATTAAATGGTAATTTTATATAGCGGAGAGGAGCAGAGCAATAAATTATCATAGTCGCTTCATACTCACCGTCTACAAGAACAAACCACCTCACATCCATTTTTCAAAAAAAAAAAATCCACTACAAATGAAGCGGAACGGTTCAAAATTCATGGCACAGTTCACGTTTTGCCATCCCTAACTAAATTCGAGCTTAGTAATACTTCACTCGAACAACTCGTGAGCCTTATCAAGCTTTACATGTTTTTATATTATCAAATTACATTATTGCTGTAACACCCCTCACTCGTATTCAACGCTGGAATAGGGTTACGAGGTATTACTGATCAATACATATCATTTAACATACATAACTCATACATTTATGCATTCATACTCAAATATCATTTAATCGCAAACAGGTTGTCCTTTATAAGGGCCTACGATGCCTTAAACATGCTTTAGAAGTGGTTCGGGACTAAACTGATAACTCGAAAAAATTTGGGAAACTTAGAAAAATTTCAATCATACAGGGGTCACATGCCCGTATGAACAGGCCGTGTGCTTCACACGACTAGTAGACACGCCCGTGTCTCAGGCCATGTGAAAACAGGGCATACATTTTGACTTGGGTCACACGGCAGACCGCACGCCCGTGTGTCTAGCCCGTGTACCCTTCGAAGCGGCCACACACGCCCGTGTGCCAGGCCATGTGCTAGGCCGTGTCAAACCTGTAGGGTATACTAGCTTATGCAACACGACCAAGTCATACGCCCTTGTGTTAGGCCGTGTACCATTTAGGGGGTATACTGACTTGTACTACACGGCCAGTCACACGCCCGTGTGTGAGACTGTGTGGAGCATACTGACTTCAAATCACAGGGGACACATGGCTGTGTAACATGACCGTGTGTCACACACGCCCGTGTCTCTGCCCGTGTGTACAAAAAGAGGTCATTTACAAGGCCAATTTGCCACCCAATTTTGCACATACCTACATAAGTACAAATGGTACCATTTCAAGGCACAATATACAGCCAAATCAATCCCAATTCATGCACATTTCTCTTACTCAAATATAAACCAAAACAACATCAACAATATAGTTAATTTACCATGATTCACATATATGATTCCATTTACTAATTCATTTCAAACATGCATTATCAAGCATTAATTCACAACACATAACTTCGAAATTATCAACTTCAATCACCTAACATAAGTCAATATACCAAACTCATAATAGAACCATTTATAACATCATCATGTTCATCATCTTATGCAAAACCAAATAGCCAAAATACATATCCATCAAACATACCAAAATGACACAAGCCTATGCATGCCATATACCATATTTACATAATTCAAAAGTACCAAATAAATGTCCGATAGTGCGATGAAGTTCTTGACAATTCTTGGCCCTGGGCTAGCTTCGATTTACTATAAAACATAAAAGAAAAATAAATAAATTAAGCTATAAAGCTTAGTAAGTTCATATGTATATATGAAATAATCAACATCATTCATTAACATTTCCAAATTGTTACATAATTTGCAATTAAAATCTCAATCAATAAGATAACACAAAGTTTAACTACAAAACAACTCATAAGTTCTCATCTTCTTATAATTCATCATTCAAACAGTTTTCTGTACATACCTGTACTGATACAAATTTATTCTCACCAATTCGTTTATCGAATCACTTCGAGTTTATAAATGCTTACGATATAAGTATGTCGACTTTCCAATGCCATAGTCCAACTATGGTCTTATACATACATTGCCAAGGCCCTGCCGTGGTCTTTCATTCACATGCCATAACCCGGTTATGGTCTTATTATTCGATTTTCCATAGCCCAGCTATGGTCTTATTCAATAACTCGTCCACTTAAATCATATATTTACATCAAATTCATCACATTTAGCCATAGAATAAATAGAATCTCAATACCATCCATCAATTAAATAATACACATTCAAGTTCAATTATACGAACTTACCTCGTATACAGAAATGACGGATCGAGTCGACTACTTTGTAACCTTACTTTTCCCCCGATCTAAATCCGAATTCTTTCTTTCTTGATCTATATGAATTCAAAATTAACTTATTCAATCACATATTCTTTCAATTTAGTCCATATCACACTTTAAAGCACTTTTACACTTTTGCCCCAAGTATTTCATAACTTTTACAATTTAGTCCTTATTTCACAAAACATAAAATTCACATAATTTCAATAAAACTCATGCTTGCCGAATTACCAATATACCTTTAGCAGCCCATATTTTCCATTTATTTCACATTTCAACCACTCAATTTGCACTTTTCACAATTTAATCCCTATTATGCATTTTCATCAAAAAATCACTTAATAAAACATGTAAAACTATCATCAAACTTTCATATTTCAACATTAAACATCAAAGAACACAAATATTCAACAATGGCAACTCTCAAAATCTTTAACAGTTTCGAAATTTAAGGTACGAACTAGCTAGAATACGAAGCAATGATCTCAAAAATATAGAAATCATTAAAAACCGAGCAAAAATGGACTTACATGCTCAAATAAAAAGTGACTGAACCTTGAAGCTATTTTAATAGCTTTCCCTTCTTCCACATTCGGTTGAGAAACATTAAGACTAAGGTTTTTCTTTTGTTTTCTTTAATTTAATATCCTTTATTTACAATTTACAACATTAACCTTAATAATTTATCTTTAAAACACCAACTAATGTGTCCATAAATGTCCACTTACTCAAATAATGGTCTAATTACAACATAAGGGCCTCCACTTTAATGACCCATAGCTATTAGACACCTTTAGCTAATAGAACATCAATTTTACACTTTACGCGATTTAGTCCTTTTTACCTAATTGAGCATTCAAATGCTAAAATTTCTTAACAAAAATTTCACACTATCATATATTCATGCTATAAAAAATAAAATAATAATAAAATAAATATTTTGACTTCAGACTTGTAGTCCTGAAACCACAGTTCCAATTTGACTAAAAACGGGCTGTTACAATTGCACTTAATATATATGTAATGATCCGATGATCAGGGTGTCAGAAAGTGAAGCCCAGGACTCTGGTCCCATAAAACAAACCCGTAAATATTTTTATTAGATATTTACGAGGTTAGTTTAGTAGTGAACTAAATTTTGGTTAAGTAAATTTCGTGAAATTAAGAGTTGTGAAGGTATAAGGACTAAATCGTTTAAGGGTTAAAAGTTGAATTATAGATTGAAATAAACTAAAGGGACTAATGTAGCAAGTTTACCATTAATTAAATTGGTTGGGAGGTGGCCAGCCATGGTCTAATGATATATATGCATGTGTATATTATATATTATATTTATAAGTTAAATAATAATAGAAACATAATAAAAGAAAAAGAAATGAAAGTGGGAAGAAAGAGATGAATGCATGCAAATTAGAAAAAAAAAAAAGAAATAAAAGAAAAGAATAACACGTACGGCCAGGAAATTTTGGGGTTCAAGCTCAAATTGGTTAATGCAATTTAGTCATTATTTTGTAATTTTTACGTTTTTGGAATCCCGGTATCTAGGGCTACCCGATCTATGTTGTAATTTTTGCTATTGTTTAAGATTTTAGATGTTGACATTGTTGAATAGTTTAAGTATTAGGGATTAAATAGATAGATTTTTAAGTTAAAAATGAAAAATGACTAAATTGTAAAATAAATTTTGATTTTGAGCAATAGGGACTAAATGGAGAAAAATTAAAATTAAGGGGTCGAATTGGAAAAGAGGAAGCTAATTTTAGTTTAGAGTGAAATTAGTATAAAAATATAAAGTTAAATGTGAATGTTCAAAACTAGTCTTGATTCAGGGACTAATTTGAAGTTTAAGCAAATATAGTGTAAAATTTGAAATTTAATGTGAAACTGAAATGTGTAATATTAATGTGATTTAATTCTTTTATTCTGTAGCTAAAGTTGTATCGGAATCCTCGAGTAATAAGGGGAAAGATAAAATCAACGTCGAATAGCTCGGAATTCACGGTTTGTATTTATATAATCCAAACTAAATAGTAGATTGTTACATATTTAATTGTTTGCATATGCTAGGCATTTGAGGTGATTGTGAGGAAACGGAGTCAGTAACTCTGACTGTTAACACAACTAGTGCTCAACGACCTAATGTTGAGCAAGATAAGAATGATGGAGTAGGTGATTCAAATCTACTAAGAGCTATCGCTGATGCATTTCAGCATGTTGCGGGAACTACTTCTGCTACAGTGCCTACACCTACTGTTCGACGGGCTCTGATAAAAGAACTGCAGAGATGGTGCGACTGAATTTTTGGGGTTAAAAGGGGTTGATCCCTAAACAATCGAAGTTTGGATTGAATCCACTAAGCGTGTTTTACAACAACTTGAATGCAACCCGCGCGAAAGCGTAATTTGTGTTGTCAGTGACATGCCAAATATCTATTGAACAGGCCAATTAGGAATTCTTCCAAAAGGAAATACATCGGGGAATTGTACATAAAAGATAGAAGGCAAGAGTTTTTGCTGTTAAAGCAGAGTGAGATGTCAGTGGCTGATTATGAACGAGAGTTCGTATGACTCAGTAAGTACGCTACTGAATTTGTACGATCTGAAATTGAAATTTGTAAGCAATTTTTACGTGGGCTATGTGATAAACTTCGTGTACAGTTGGTATCGCACCGAATCACAGACTTTTGTAATCTAGTCGAGCAGGCAAAGATGGTAGAACAATCCTTGGGACTTGACAAAAAGGCTGAGGTTACTCGCACTACTGGAAAGTGGTTTGGAGCTACTAGCTCGCATCTATAATTGAAACGAACTAAAGAATTTCGTGGTGGCTAGAATTTGACTTTTAAGTCCTACAGATCTGATAGAAATTGTGATCGACAACCGACTGTGTCCACGGGTAGTGTGCGAGGTCCGTCTTGGGGTACTGATAGTCCGAATTGTGAACATTGTAGGAAAAAGTACCGTGGTGAATGTTGGAAGCTAACTCGAGCTTGCTTTCGCTGTGGATCTACGGAGCATTTTGCTCGAGAGTGTCTGAAGAATGAGAATGCTACTCATGTTACTTCTCAAAGCTCTGTGCCTGCATCTAGGGGTTACGAATCAGGTCGCGGTGGTTCTTTTGCTAGAGGCAGTGCTAAGAAGGGAAATAATGTTGTTACTCACCAGTCAGAGGTTAAAGCGCCAGTACGAGCTTATATTGTATGGAACATGAGGATGGTGATGCTACCGACATTATGGCAGGTATCTTTTTATTGCATTCAGAACCTATTTATGCTTTAACAGACCCAGGATCCTCATACTCATATGTTAATGCTGAGGTAGTTAAATCAGGAAGTTTAAAAGCTGAGATTTCTAGAGCATCGATAGTTGTGTCAGGTCTTTTGGGGCAGTCTGTAATAGTGGATCAGGTGTGTTGGTGATGTCCGTTAGAGATACAGAATATAACTTTCCCTGTTGATTTGTTGATAATGCTATTTGGTGACTTTGATTTAATTTTGGAATGGATTGGCTTACTAAGCATAGAGTGATTTTGGACTGCCGTAAAAAGAAGTTTGTGGTTCAGAGTGAAGACGGTAACATAATTGAAGTGAATGGTGTTCGAACGAGTGGGTCAACTTATATCATTTCGAAAATTCGAGCTAATAAACTTCTCGATCAAGGCTGTGAAGCTTTTCTAGCCTATGTTATCAACTCGAATTCTGATGATAGTCAGAGTAGTAAAATTTGAACTATTTATGAATTCTCTGATGTGCTTCCCCGGGAATTATCAAGATTACTACCAGATCAGGAGGTTGAATTCGCAATTGAAGTGTTTCCTAGAATGGCTCCGGTATCAATGTATTCTTATCGTATGGCACCAATAGAGTTGAAAGAATTGAGATGCAATTGCAAGATTTGTTGGATCGCGGCTTTATATGCCCTAGTTTATCACCCTGGGGAGCTCTAGTATTATTTGTTAAAAAGAAAGATGACTCGATGCGACTCTGTATAGATTATCAACAATTGAATAAGTTGACGATTAAGAATCGATACCCCTACCTCGTATCGATGACTTGTTTGATCAATTAAAATGAGCTTCTGTCTTTTCTAAGATCGATTTGAGATCAGGGTTACTATCAATTGAAAGTAAAATATAGTGATGTACCTAAGACGGTGTTTCGTATGCGTTATAGCCATTATGAATTTTTCGTGATGCCTTTTGGGTTAATGAATGCTCCGACAACATTCATGGATCTCATGAACAGTATTTTTCAACCGTATTTGGATCAATTTGTAATAGTTTTCATTGACGACATCTTGATCTATTTGAAACCTGAATCTGAGTATGAGTAACACCTCAGAAATGTTTTACAAGTGTTATGAGAGAAACAATTATATAGAAAGCTTAGCAAGTGTGAATTCTAGTTCTAAGAAGTTGTGTTTTGGGGACATGTTATCTTGGCAGATGGAGTTAGAGTTGACTTGAAAAAAATTGAAGCCCTTGTTTAGTGGAAAGCACCGAGGAATTTGTTAGAGGTTCGTAGTTTTCTTGGTTTGGTTGGTTACTATAGAAGATTCGTAAATGGATTTTCGAAGATAGCCTTGCCGATGACAAAGTTGTTGCATAAAAATGTTCAGTTCATTTGAAGCAATGAATGCTAAGAGAGTTTTGAGAAATTGAAACATACATTGACTGAAGTGCCAGTTCTAACTTTACCTAAATTTGGAAAAGATTTTGTGGTATAAATGATGTCTCATTGAGTGGTCTTGGTTATGTCTTGATGCAAGACGAAAAAATGATTGCGTTTGCATCTCATCAACTAAAACCGCATGAGCATAACTATCCGATGCACGACTTAAAGCTAACTGCTGTGGTTTTTGCTTTGAAAATTTGGAGACACATCTGTACAGTGGAAAATGTCACATCTATACTAATCACAAAAGTCTTAAATACCTCCTAACAAAAAAGAAGTTGATTTGAGACAACGACATTGGGTCGAGCTTCTAAAAGATTATGATTGTGTTATTGATTACCATCCTAGTAAAGCTAATGTTGTAGCTGACGCGTTGAGCAGGAAAGCAGCTGTTGAATTGCAAGCGATGTTTGCTTAACTTAGTGTCGATGATGATGAGAGCTTGTTGGCTGAGTTGAAGGTCAAACCGATATTGTTTGATCAAATTAAAGTAGCACAGTTAGATGATGTCAAGTTAGCGAAGAAAAGAGAATTGGTTCAAAATGGCACAATAGAAAGTTTCAGTATTGATAATTGTGATTGTTTGAGATTTCAAAATCGAATCAGTGTTCCAGATGTCGCAGAATTAAAAGAGTTGATACTTCGCGAAGCTAATGATAGTCTTTTTGCTTTGCATCCTAGAGGAACGAAAATATATAGTGACCTACGAGAAATGTATTGGTGGCCCAAAATGAAAGAGAAATAGTTGAGTTCGTAGCTAAATGCTTAACTTGTCAACGAGTTAAGGTAGAACATCAAGTTCCCACAGGATTACTTCAGCCTATTTCCATTCTTGAGTGGAAATGGGAACGCATCATGATGGATTTCATAACGGGATTACCATTATCTCCAAGCAAGAAAAATGTTGTGTGGGTGATAGTTGATCGAGTTACGAAATCGACTCATTTCATTGCAATTAGGACTGATTGATCACCTCAAAAACTTGCTTAAGTTTACATTTAGGAAATTGTAAGATTGCACAGTGTCCCTATGTCGATTATCTCTAATAAGGATCCGCGTTTCACTTTATGATTTTGGAAACAGTTGCATGAATCTCTTGGTACGAGACTCAATTTCAGCACAACTTTTCACCCGCAGTCAGACGTACAATCTGAACGTGTTTTTCAGATTTTGGAAGATATGTTTCGCACTTGTGTAATCGATTTTGAATCAGGCTGGGACCATTATTTACCTTTGGCCAAATTCGTATACAACAATAGTTTCCAATCGAGTATTCAAATGGCTTCGTACGAAGCCTTATATGGTCGTAGGTGTCGAACACCTGTTTGCTAAATGGAATTATGTGAAAGAAGAGTTGTTGGGCCAAAACTGATTCAAGAAACGGAAGACATTGTTAAGATAATTTGAGATAGATTGAAAACTACCTTTGATAGACAAAAATCGTATGCAGATTTGAAATGTCAAAATATTGAGTTTTTAGTTGGAGATAAAGTATTTCTAAAGGTTTCACCATGTAAGAAAGTCCTGCGTTTTGGCCAGAAAGGGAAGCTGAGTCCTCATTTTATTGGATCGTATGAGATAACTGAAAGAGTAGGACTAGTTGCGTATCGGTTAGCATTGCCAAAGGAATTACAGAAAATGCACGACATTTTCCATGTTTCAATGCTTAGAAAGTATCGATCAGATCCTTCACACGTTATTTCAACGGAAGAAATTGAAATTCAACTTGACTTATCTTATGAAGAAGAACCGGTCGAAATTTTAGCTTGCGAGGTGAAAGAATTGCATAATAAATGTGTCCTGTTAGTAAAAGTTTTATGCCATAGTCATAGTGTCGAACAAACGACTTGGGAGCTAGAAGAGACAATGAGATCTCAATATCCCCACCACTTTTTAGGTAAATTTTGGGGACGAAATTTATTTAGGGGGAGAACTGTAACGACCTGATAACCAGGGGTGTCAAAAAGTGAAGCCCAGGACTCCGGTTTCGTACAATGATCTCGTAAATATTTTTATAAAATATTTAGGGGGTTAGTTTAGCAGTGAATTAGATTTTGGTTAAGTAAATTTCGTGAAATTAAGAGTAAATCGCTTAAGGGCTAAAAGTTGAATTATACATTGAAATAAACTAAAGAGACTAATGTAGTATTTGTACCATTAATTAAATTGGTTGGGAGGTGGTCGGCCATGGTTTAATGATATATATGCATGTGTATATTATATATTATATTTATAAGTTAAATAATAATAATAATAATAATAATAATAATAATAGAAACATAACAAAAGAAAAAGAAATGAAAGTGGGAAGAAATAGATGAATGCATGCAAATTAGAAAAAGAAAGAAAGAAAAGAAAAGAAGAACACGCATAACTAGGAAATTTTGGGGTTTAAGCTCAAATTGGTTAGTGCAATTTAGTCATTATCTTGTAATTTTTACATTTTTGGAATCCCGACACCTAGGGCTACCCTACCCATGTTGTAATTTTTAATATTGTTCAAGATTTTAGATGTTGACATTGTTGAATAGTTTAAGTATTAGGGATTAAATGTAGAATAATGAAAAATGACAAAATTGTAGAATAAATTGTTGATTTTGAGCAATAGTGACTAAATTGATAAAAATTCAAAATTAAGGGGTCAAATTGGAAAAGAGGAAACTAATTTTAGTTTAGAGTGAACTCAATATAAAAATATAAAGTTAAATGTGAAGGTTCAAAAATAGTCTCGATTTAGGGACTAAATTGAAGTTTAAGCAATATAGTGTAAAATTTGAAATTTAATGTGAAATTGAAATATGTAATATTAATGTGATTTAAGTGTTTTATTCTATAGCTAACGTCGTACCGGAATCCTCAAGTAAAAAGGGGAAAGATAAAATCGACGTCGAATAGTTCAGAATTCATGGTTTGTGTTTCTATAATCCGAATAAATAGTAGATTGTTACATATTTAATTGTTTGCATATGATAAGCAATTGAGGTGAGTACTTCGGTACTTTGATATTGAATTGAATTCAAAGTGGATTGGAAATGGATTGATTTTGTATATTATGAAATATGTTGATTATATGAATATTGAATTGACAATATGTGATAATGTGTATATATGTGAAATTGAGATATTGGTTGTATTGAAAAGTGAAATGAAGCCTTATTAGCTATTCAGCCTGAGTCGGACATAGATGGCATGCCATAGGATAGGAAGAGTTTAGGGATTACTTCGACCTCGAGTTGATGAGGCACTGGCTGCCAATTTGCTTCGGTTTAACCGATGAGACATTAGGTGTCAATTTATATAGCGTTGGATCCGTGTATCCGTCTAAGTCCGAGTCGTGTTAATAGGGAAAATAAACGATTAATTTATGTTTTCGGTATTGAAATGACATGGCTGAGAAATGGAAATGAAATGAGAAAATATTGAAATGGAAAAGATGAGAAATGGAATATGAAATAGTATAATATTGTTAATATGGGTTAAATTATGAGAAATGAAATATGAAATGATGGAATGAGATGTGGAACTTGAAATGAATTCAAGTATTGAACAAAGAGATGAATCATTCCATTGCATGAGTTGTAATATGCAAATGCTATATGAAATGTCATTAATATGTGTTTGAACATGTGAAAATCTTAGTAGATGTGAATAAAGAATGAAGAATGAGCAAAATTATATTATTGATTTTGTAACACATGTACATAGCTTACTTGTTGCATTTTGCATTTTAACTACATATATCAAGTTTATATTATTTGGATTATAGAAATACCACTGAGTTTTACTCAGCATACGGTTTTGTTTCCATACACAAGCTAGGCACTGTTCGACTTATCACCCACGCAGCATCAATTAACAAATCCAGAGCTCAAGTGTGGTGATATCTTATTTTGTAATGGCATGTACCTAGGGAGTCCTTGTTGATATGTTTATAATGATGATATTTTGGTTTCTTAGTTAAATGATGTTTATATGTATATGGTTGTGGTTGAAGTTAGGTTTTGGTATGTGTTTTTAGTTTTAAAGCTTGATATCCTAAGTAACTAGATGTTAGTTCAATATTGGCAAATTTGGTATGGATGAAAGTCTTGAATGGTTTATACATTGTTGAAATGTTTGAGCATATAAAATGTGGTACCAATGAGGGTACATTGGTTAGGCATATTAGGTGATGGATTTGGTATATTTTAAGCATGTTCAATCGTGTTTTGAATAGGTTAAATGATTGGTAATTGAGTTGCTTAGTGTCCAAGCAAGTAGGAAATGGTAAACATTATTTTTAAGGTACTTTTAGGTGCACATGGTCTGACACACGACAGTGTGTCACACACAGGCAACACACACGAGCGTGTGACCCACGTTAGTGAGTTACACGGGCTGAGACAAGATCGAGTGTCTCAAGTCAGCGAGTTACACGGGTAAGGACACGGTCGTGTGTCCCAACTTCGAGAGTCACACGGGCTGGGGCATTCCACACGGCTGTATGTCCCTTATTTTTGGGAATTTTTGAAAATGGCCCTAAACTTGCAAAATTGTTCCAAATTAGTACCTGCCTATTTTTAAACTATTTTTTGTGTCTCGTAGACTCGAAATAGGGGCTGTAAAAGTAACTTTTACTCTGAATTGGAATGGATTAGCACACCTAAATTAAGTGTATTCTACTAACATCATCGAAGATAAAGAAATTAAATAGTCGGAGTATAGACCTATACTATGATGCTAATAATTGGAATAGTCTTGTTATGTATTCCAACTTCTAGCATTCAAGAAGGGATAAATAGTGATAAGAGTGTAGACAGTGGAAGACCAAGTTTAGCATTGCATAGCATGATTCATTATTAGATTGAATAAGACACTATTATGTAAATATTAAATTAGCATGTATTGCTTCCTGTATATTATAATGTAAATGGCTAGCTTACATGTCTACTTAAGATTGATTATTTGTTTTGAATTGTTAGTAATGCTCGTGGCCCTAATTCGACAAGGGAGAGGGGTTAGGTGTGTTACAGTATATTATTAACCCTATGCTTAATTGTTGACCTGAGTTCATGCTTGAGTATAAAAATTGGTGAACGAGCTTAATCGAGCTCGAGCTTAAAAATATATGTTCAATCGAGCTTGGGTTGAGTATCGAGCTTTGAATTTGGAGTTGAGCTCAAGCTTAAGCATGAAAGTATTCAGGCTTGGTTTTGCTCTATTACACCCCTAGGTGAAATTGATTACCATGAAATTGAAAAGGGTTAAGATATATTTTGGTACTTGTACTTAGTTAGTTCATAATTTTTTTTAGGACCTAGTTGGTACCTAAACTTGTATTTCGTCTGTAAGAGTATGCCCAAAGATCAATCATGAGATGGTTGTAATAACATACTTAATTTACCATGTTTATTAATATAAAGCGTTGTCATTATTATTTCAGCTTTTCTTTCTGTGTGTATAGATAAACTGTTTTATAATAATGTCCTGAGAATAATATGATTATTCTTAAAAGATCCTTAGTCGAGTATTATTGTTGACTAGGACAACAGTAATGCATTAAGACTAACATGTAGTTGATTGATGATAAAGAGTTGTCATTGATATGGAGTGTCAAAATCAATGCATGAATATGTGTGTTAGAGAACAACATATTGGATTGACCCACTATGAGTATGTTTCTTTGATTATTATGTAATTGTCACAACATTACTCATAGTGATTAATATGTATATAATCCTCAGACTTGAGATCATTATTATCCCAGCATCGTGAGTTGTATATTTTGATACAGTCAAACGTACACCGTAACAGGTTGTTCTATAAAGGCTGATGTTGGATATACCACAATCTATGTAGAGGGATATGGTTGATCAATAAAGGATAAGTCCCTCCTACATAATAGGAGTAATATCTTAGGCCACTTGATTGAGTGAGACTAGAAAAGCATGGCCATGCTCAAATAAGTTGATATGAGATGTCATACTAATTTGTATATCATAGTTTACTCAAGATATCAAGAAAAATGGGATGGACTATACAAGTGTGACTATCCCATGACTTGTATCCGTTCTAGAGATAAAGGACTTAAGGATTAATGCATGAAAGGTTAATCACAAAAGATTATGTCGAATCATGATTTCTTGTAACTTAGGTAGCAATGATGCATTGCTAGATGCCACTCATTGTCTGTGACAATAGAATCGTTCTAGTATTACTGCTAACGTTGCAAGAACCTATAGGGTCACACCCTATGGTTGAAATGAACGGAATAAAATATAGTTGGTATTGTGCTTGGTTGTCACATAAATTAAATTAATTAAAGAATTAATTTAATTGGGCAATCAAATATTGAACATATTATATGTACAAGGATGTTGTACACATAATGATAACATAATTTTATTAATATATGAATTTGATTCATATATAAATTTAAATAAATATAGTTTACCGAAATCCTTATTATAATTAATTTAATTATAAGTTTCGGATATAATTAATGTAATTATAATTTTCGGTTAAAAACTTTATTGTATTTATTTAATCTTATAATACATTCAAGAGATACCAATTATAAAAGGCCCAATTAAAAGGATACCAATTATAAAAGGCCCAATGAAAAGACACCCATTATAAAAGGTATTAAAAGGAGACAAAGAAAAAGAGGAAAACCCTAAGTGATTGCTTGTGAGGTCTAGCAGCCGTCAAGCAAATAAACCTCCAAAATAGTTTTGGAGATTTCTTCCGTTCATAGTCAAACCGGGTGGATTACGTAGAGGCTGACATCGGAAAAGGTTGAGGCTTGATTCGACAGTAGATCAAAACTCTTGTTGCCAAGGCGTCGCTGTCTACTCAGATTGAAGTTTTGGTAATTTCGAAACCTTTATTTCACCCCGATTCGTTCCTCACACATGGATCCATGATTTGGATCGCCGGATCTAATTTTATTCTGCTGCGCCATGGGGTACCGGCGTTCCAACAGTGGTATCAGAGCCACTTGTGTGATACGAACTCGGGTTTAAATACTTGGGTGATGCAATTGTATGAGATGCATGTTTTGATCTTATTGTATTTTCGATTGTTTAAATCGTTTAAGCATAACTTGATAACTGTTCCTTTCGGTAATTGATTAAATGTTAATCATAGTGTTGTGGCCTATTCGATTTTATGTTATTACTGTTAACTATTAACAAATCTGTAATAATGCGACGGTGGTATTCATAGTTTCCAGTAAGTGTTAACTGGCTAGTGGAACAAGGGTTGTTCCGATATGAAACCTCAAGGATTAAAATTCTAAAAACACGATTCTGTTGATAAAAAGTTATCAAATCGTGAGGTTTCATTTCACTGGGGTATGCGATTCGTACCGCGGGGGCTCTGCCCCCGTACCCATGGTCCATACTGCGGGGGCTCCGCCCCAGCACCCCCGAGGATGGGGATATGAGGATGGCTCCGACCCGCTTCCTCCGACATCCTCAGACCCCCCGCAAAAAGTTTTGTTAATAAAAGAAATTTATAAACTTGATGGGCCACAAAAGGTTGAAAGGATATTTTATAATTCACCTTAGCAAAAAAAAATGAATTATGTATGCTATTTTTGACATGCACGGTGTTTGAAATGCATAGTTATAGCCCAATGACCCATTCGATAAAAGGTTGTATTTTTTTTAAAATACGGCCTGCGTGTCGTGCCTTACTACTATTCTCTTGTATTTCTCTTCTCATCTTATTCCCTCGTATGTAAAACGAGTTTCTGCATATTGTAATTTGTAAGAGTTGCTGTGGGCCAAACGAGAAGGAAGGTGGGACAATGATTGTGAATGATAGCTTGTGAAATGGCTTACACCTTTAGGTTTCTTTTTGGTTTTCCCATTGGCTTGGGTTGAACCACCTTAGTTTATGGGCTATAACTATTGCATTTATTTATTGCTTTATTTATTCATGTATGAGATACTATGGATGTCTAAAGCATGCCTATTATATATATTGAAACTTGGTGATAATAAACCCTATTAATTGATGAGATCGGTTAGAAGACTAAATGGGCTAAAGTAGACCATAATTGGTGAGATGCAACAACCTTAATAAAATCCCTCTATTAAAATATTAAGTCAACATGGCCTTCCAATTTTGCCCTCGTTAAGGCCTCGATCAATACTATGTAGGTTCTGCCAAAGCGAAGTACTAGTATTTATCTTGGTTAAACGCGAAGAATAAACAAGTGATATTCGCTGGTTAAAAAAAATTGGTTAATGACTTAACTAGGTTACTCTAATAGGATTAGAAACCTAGAGGCAAGTAAATTGGATAAATCATAAGATGATTAGAACAAGAGTTGTTCACCAAATATTAGGAGTTACATATGATGTAATTAGCAAATGTTGCTTACCTAAATAACCATAATCTTAAGAGTAAAGCCAAAGCTGACTTAAGAGGTGGTGAAATATGGATCCTTAACCTACTAGAAATACTTTCGAGAAAGTTTTTCCGAAATTAATATACGAGGGTTATTAATTTTGAAATAAAATAGTGGGAATATCATTTAATAAAGTCTTTTTAATGATTGATATAAAATTGGTAAATTTACTCACATGCATATTTAATTGTTGTAGATATATTATGGCTGCAAACACTAGCACACTCTCATTGTGATCGGTCCTTGAGAAGGACAAATTGAATGGTTTGAATTTTCTTGATTGGTTCCGTAACTTGAGGATTGTCCTTAAACAAGAACGGAAATTATATGTCATTGAACAACCACTTCCTAATGAACCACCCGCTAATGCCTCGAGGACTAATAGAGATGCTTACAAGAAGTATCTCGATGACATGATAGATGTTGGATGTCTTATGCTTGCCACTATGAACCCTGAACTTCAGAAGCAACATGAGGACATGGTTGCTTATGATATGATCGAGCACCTGAAAGAACTTTATCAGGGACAAGCACGGCAAGAGAGGTTTGATATCTCTAAGGCCCTATTCCAATGTAAGTTGGCTGAAGGAAGCCCAGTAGGACCTCATGTCCTTAAGATGATTGGCTATATTGAAAGCCTGTCTAAGCTTGGGTTTCCATTGAGCCAAGAGTTGGCCACTGATGTTATTTTACAATCGTTGCCGGATAGCTACAGCCAGTTTGTCCTCAATTTTAATATGAATGAAATTGACAAGACTCTACCACAATTGCTCAGTATGTTACGAACTGCTGAAGGCAACTTGAAAAAGGTTGGACCCAAGCCCATACTGATGGTCCGTAATAACAAGGGCAAGGGAAAGGCCAAAGTTCAAACAAAGCCCAAGGGTAAAGGTAAGCCCAAATTTGGAAAAGGAAAGGCTGCACTGAAACCTAAAGGTGGGGTGTCTAAGGAAGGAAACTGTTTTCATTGTGGTGTGACTGGACATTAGAAACGGAACTGCCCTGTCTATCTTGAAGAAGTCAAGAAGGCTAAAGCAAGCAGAATGTCTGCTTCAGGTATTTATGTTATTGATATTAATTTATCAACTACTACTTCTTGGGTATTAGATACTGGTTGTGGTTCTCATATTTGTACTTCTGTACAGGGACTACAAAGGAGTAGGACTTTGGCTAGAGGAGATGTGGACCTACGAATTGGAAATGGAGCAAAAGTTGCTGCATTAGCTGTGGGAACATATACTTTATCTTTGCCTTGTGGACTTGATTTATGTTTAGAGGATTGTTATTTTGTGCCCAGTTTGACTAAAAACATTATTTCAATTTCTTGTTTAGACAAAATTGGTTTTGAGATAATTATTAAGAATAATTGTTGTTCATTTTATCTCAATAATGTTGTTTATGGTTCGGCACAATTGATTAATGGCCTCTATATTTTAGATCAAACGAATCCCATTTACAACATAAATACTAAAAGATCTAAAATAAATGACTCAAATCAAACTTATCTTTGGCATTGTCGTTTGGGCCACATAAGTGAGAAATGCATATCCAAACTCCATAAAGATGGTGTCTTGAATTCATTTGTTTTTGAACAATTTGAAGTATGTGAATCTTGCTTATTGGGAAAAATGACTAAATCTCCTTTTACTGGTAAAAGTGAACGAGCTAGTGATTTATTGGACCTAATACATTCTGATGTATGTGGACCAATAAATACACAGGCCAGAGGTGGATTTCACTACTTCATTACTTTCACTGATGATTTCAGTAGATATGGGTATGTTTATCTCATGCGCCATAAGTCTGAGTCCCTTGAAAAGTTCAAGGAATTCAAAAATGAAGTACAAAATCAACTAGGCAAAACTATCAAGTCACTTCGATCTGATCGAGGTGGAGAGTACTTGAGCCTAGAGTTTGATGATCTTTTGAAAGAATATGGGATTGTCTCACAACTTACTCCTCCTGGTACTCCTCAATGGAATGGAGTATCTGAGAGAAGAAATCGAAGTTTGTTAGACATGGTTCGATCCATGATGAGTCATGCTGATCTACCGACTTCCTTTTGGGGACATGCACTTGAGACAGCTGCTTTCACACTAAATCATGTTCCATCTAAATCGGTTCAAAAGACGCCATATGATATGTGGACTGGGAAACGTCCTAGTATGTCTTTTATGAAAATTTGGGGCTGTGAAGCTTATGTTAAACGTCAGACGTCTACTAAGCTTGAACCCAGATCTGAAAGGTGTATTTTTGTGGGGTATCCAAAAGAAACCAAAGGATATTATTTCTTTAATCCCACTGAGAACAAAACGTTTGTTGCTCGGACTGGTGTTTTCTTAGAGAGAGAATTTACTTCTAGAAAAGGAAGTGGGAGAAAGATTGAACTTGAAGAAATTCGAGAATCACAAGATACCACTGAACCAGAGATTGAACAACAACAAATTCCACAAGAAATTGAGGAACAAACAACTGCTGTAGAAACACAACCACCGCGCAGATCTTTAAGAGAACGCCGTGCACCTGAGAGATATGGATTTCTCATTACAACGCATGGTGACGTTCTTCTTATAGATCAAGATGAGCCTAGGACTTATCAAGAAGCGGTGACGAGCCCAGATCTGAGAAATGGCTTGAGGCCATGAGATCTGAGATGGATTCCATGTATGAAAACCAAGTATGGACTTTGATTGACCCACCGAAGGGGTTAAACCTATAGGGTGCAAATGGGTTTTCAAAAAGAAAACAGACATGGATGGTAATGTACAAACATACAAAGGGCGATTAGTCGCTAAAGGTTTTCGCCAAATTCATGGTGTTGACTATGATGAAACCTTTTCTCCTGTAGCTATGTTTAAATCCATCAGGATCTTGCTCGCCATAGCTGCATTTCATGATTATGAAATCTGGCAGATGGACGTCAAAACAGCTTTCCTTAATGGGAAACTTGAAGAGGATGTGTATATGACACAACCTGAAGGTTTTGTAAATCCAAAGGATGCTAGAAACATATGTAAGCTACAAAGATCCATTTATGGATTAAAGCAAGCTTCTCGAAGTTGGAATATTCGTTTTAACGATGCAATCAAAGAGTTTGGTTTTATCAAAAATGAAGATGAACCATGTGTTTACAAGAAAGTTAGTGGGAGCACTATCACATTCTTGGTACTATATGTGGATGACATACTTATCATGGGAAATGACATACCTACCTTGCAATCTATTAAGACTTGGTTAAGAAGTTGTTTTTCTATGAAAGACTTGGGTGAAGCCACTTATATCTTAGGAGTCAAGATCTATAGAGATAGATCAAGACGACTACTAGGTCTAAGCCAAAGTACATACATAGATAAAGTACTAAAAAGGTTCAGTATGGAAGAATCTAAAAGAGGATTCCTACCTATGAGACATGGTATTTCACTCTCGAAGGAAATGTGTCCTTCAACTCCACAAGAGAGAGAACGTATGAGTAAAATTCCATATGCTTCCGCTATTGGATCTATCATGTATGCTATGTTATGTACCCGTCCAGATGTCTCGTATGCCTTAAGTATGACGAGCAGGTATCAAGTAGATCCCGGTGAAGGTCACTGGACCACAGTCAAGAGTATCCTTCAGTACTTAAGAAGAACTAAGGATACGTTCCTATTATATGGAGGTGAGGAAGAGTTAAGTGTAAAAGGTTACACTGATGCCAGCTTCCAAACCGACAAGGATGATTCTCGATCGCAATCAGGTTTTGTGTTTTGCCTTAATGGTGGTGCTGTGAGCTGGAAGATTCAAAGCAAAGTACAGTAGCCGATTCTACAACAGAGGCTGAGTATATTGCAGCCAGTGAGGCAGCAAAGGAAGCGGTTTGGATCAAGAAGTTCATTACTGGACTAGGGGTTGTGCCTAGCATATCAGATGCTATAGAACTCCGATGTGATAACAATGGAGCTATTGCACAAGCTAAAGAACCCAGATCTCACAGCTATCCAAACATATACTTAGACGCTACCATCTTATTCGAGAGATTATCGATCGAGGGGATGTAGAGATATGCAAAGTACCTTCAGATGATAACATTGCTGATCCCCTGACCAAGCCTCTGACACAGCAGAAGCATGATCGTCACACTAAGTCACTTGGTATTAGATATATGAGTGATTGGTCTTAGTGCTAGTGGGAGATTGTAAGAGTATGCCCAAAGATCAATCATGAGATGGTTGTAATAACATACTTAATTTACCATGTTTATTAATATAAAGCGTTGTCATTATTATTTCAGCTTTTCTTTCTGTGTGTATAGATAAACTGTTTTATAATAATGTCCTGAGAATAATATGATTATTCTTAAAAGATCCTTAGTCGAGTATTATTATTGACTAGGACAACAATAATGCATTAAGACTAACATGCAGTTGATTGATGATAAAGAGTTGTCATTGATATGGAGTGTCAAAATCAATGCATGAATATGTGTGTTAGAGAACAACATATTGGATTGACCCGCTATGAGTATGTTTCTTGGATTATTATGTAATTGTCACAACATTACTCATAGTGATTAATATGTATATGATCCTCAGACTTGAGATCATTATTATCCCAGCATCGTGAGTTGTATATTTTGATACAGTCAAACATACACCGTAACAGGTTGTTCTATAAAGGCTGATGTTGGATATACCACAATCTATGTAGAGGGATATGGTTGATCAATAAAGGATAAGTCCCTCCTACATAATAGGAGTAATATCTTAGGCCACTTGATTGAGTGAGACTAGAAAAGCATGGCCATGCTCAAATAAGTTGATATGAGATGTCATACTAATTTGTATATCATAGTCTACTCAAGATATCAAGAAACATGGGATGGACTATACAAGTGTGACTATCCCATGACTTGTATCCGTTCTAGAGATAAAGGACTTAAGGATTAATGCATGAAAGGTTAATCACAAAAGATTATGTCGAATCATGATTTCTTGTAACTTAGGTAGCAATGATGCATTGCTAGATGCCACTCATTGTCTGTGACAATAGAATCGTTCTAGTATTACTGCTAACGTTGCAAGAACCTACAGGGTCACACCCTATGGTTGAAATGAATGGAATAAAATATAGTTGGTATTGTGCTTGGTTGTCACATAAATTAAATTAATTAAAGAATTAATTTAATTGGGCAATCAAATATTGAACATATTATATGTACAAGGATGTTGTACACATAATGATAACATAATTTTATTAATATATGAATTTGATTCATATATAAATTTAAATAAATATAGTTTACCGAAATCCTTATTATAATTAATGTAATTATAAGTTTCGGATATAATTAATGTAATTATAATTTTCGGTTAAAAACTTTATTGTATTTATTTAATCTTATAATACATTCAAGAGATACCAATTATAAAAGGCCCAATTAAAAGGATACCAATTATAAAAGGCCCAATGAAAAGACACCCATTATAAAAGGTATTAAAAGGAGACAAAGAAAAAGAGGAAAACCCTAAGTGATTGCTTGTGAGGTCTAGCAGCCGTCAAGCAAATAAACCTCCAAAATAGTTTTGGAGATTTCTTCCGTTCATAGTCAAACCGGGTGGATTACGTAGAGGCCGACATCGGAAAAGGTTGAGACTTGATTCGACAGTAGATCAAAACTCTTGTTGCCAAGGCGTCGCTGTCTACTCAGATTGAAGTTTTGGTAATTTCGAAACCTTTATTTCACCCCGATTCGTTCCTCACACATGGATCCATGATTTGGATCGCCGGATCTAATTTTATTCTGCTGCGCCATGGGGTACCGGCGTTCCAACACCGTCGGCTAAGTTAGTACTTTGCACTAACACCGTTAGTTTGTGATGATGTGGTACTGCTAGCCAATCTAATAGTGCCATGTCGCTGACTCTGAGTATGCCACGTGGCAAGCATACATTAAAAAATTTAAATATATATAAATATATGAATTAATTAAAAATATGTAAAAAATTTACATCAAGAATGAACTTGGATAAATAGTTGTCCAAATACATCTAGATGTGTTTTTGGTAATTTTGTTTTATTTTTAATATTTTTTTACAAAACATTGGTTATTATTTTGAAAAATATATAAAAATAACTTTATAAATTTATAGAAATATTTCAATATATAAAAGCCTATAATTTTTATTTTTTTGAAATTATAAAAATAATATATATATATATTTTTCTGAATCTATATTTTTTATAAATTTTTATATTTTTATAAATTTACATGCTTTTTTATATTTATATATATTATAAGCTTTTATATATTTATAAAAATTTATATTTTATGTTTTATATATTTTTTTCAAAATAATAACCTACAAATTTGATATTTTATAAAACTAAAAAAATATAAAAATTATCAATAAAAACACGTCTAGAATGAATCTGGACAAATTGTTATCCAGATATAGATGTCTCTGGACAACCAATTGTCCATGTTGATTCTAGATGTTAAAAAAATTCATACTATTAAAATTAATTTATATATTTTTAATATTTTTAATTTATGCTTGTTATGTGGTGTACTGAGAGGTTGCCACATGACACCATCAAATTAATTAGCAACGTTACATCATTACAAACTAACAGTGTTGCGGAGATATCTACTTGGTTGAAGAAATACAAGTTCATGGACCAACTAAGTCCAAAAAAATTAGGAACCAACTAGATATAAATGGACAAATTTAGGGGCTAAAATAAATATTTACCCAATTAAAAACAATAATGATTATGACGATTAAATTGCATTTAAAATTTAGTCCGAAAGCATGGCTGGATTTCGTGGAAGTGTCTTGGAACTTTGCATCTTCACGAATTTCTTCATATAATAGGATAAGAAGTTCCGGCTCAAATCACCTTTAAACAACAACCAATAAACTTCCAATTTCTATATTTAAGAAGTTTCCAACACCCTTTTACTATACGACACTCCTTTTAAGTGTCGCCAGCGCTGCAATTTGGGTTTTCAATGGAGTTTCGGAAATTCAGCTACAAATTTCCCAGGGCTGACCATTATGAATCTTGACACTTCTTATCTAATAAATTTCATAAATATTATATTATGTCACTTTGAAATTAAAATTTATATGTAACTCTATGTTTATAATAAATTTATATATCGAATAAATTATAAGTGGAGTGATAAAAGTTTTATATATTGATTTTTTTTAATATTAGTAGAGATGAAGTCAAAATTTGTTAGGGTGAAATTAAATTGTATTTTTTTATAAAATTTAAAATAAAATTTCACCATTTTAATAGCTTATATATATTTTTAAAGGATTGATGTAACACCTCAAAATATATACTGTCAAAAGCATTAATTAATTAAGAAATTAGTTGTAGTCTTGATGGTTAAAAGCTTAGTATGTTATTTAGAGGACCAAGATTCAAACAACACTTTTCCCATTTTTCTTCTTCTTCTTTTTTTCAGCAACCTATGATCAAAACTAAACTAGGATATATATATTAAATAGTATAAAAATATAATAAGTTTAGGTAGAAATTCAAATGGTAAGGCCTTTACATTTCTTTCCTTGCTTCTCCAAGGTTCAAGTCACACTAAAATTATCCCCCATTTTCAATTTTTTTTTCCATTTTTCGACAAAAAGGATATTTTACAATTCTGCTCCCTCAAATTTTTGAACCCTAGATATTTAATATATTTTCCTGGTTTCACATGGATTTTTATTTTCTCTTCAACCCTAAATAGAAAATTTCCTCTATTTTCTTTCAAATTATTTTCTTTTCTTTTCTTTCACCCTCTTTTCTTTCCATAATAATCTTACATTCATTACTGAAAAATTGTTCTTCATTGCCTCAAATAAAATCAATTCTCTATTAGCTTGTTTTTCCACTGATTGTTGATTTATTGTCAATCATCTTCGGAATCTTATCGAAAGATCAGTAACTACTCTTGTTCCAATTAGTAGAACCCATAAATTATGAGATTTCATCATTTCTTGTTAATCTTCCAAACTCGATCACAAATATTTTGCAATCTTTGTCGAAAATCTTGACAAGCTTGGATAATATTGAAAACTATTATTGATTCTTGTGTAAATGTCATTTGAAGGACCCGATTCAGGTATCCCGAATCAAATTTGAACAAGAGAGACGTCGCTTGATCTTTTGATAACAAGTGTGTGTTCTTTTACGAGAAAATTAAGGCAAAATCGAGCCAATAATAAACCACATAGCCAACCACACGGGCGTGTAGGCCACTTGTGTGGACCACATGACCATGTTCCCCTGAAAACCTAAGAATTTTGCTTCTCATACGGCCCGAACCTATCCACACGGTTATGTCTCCCCTATGGGTTGATATATCAAACACCACATGACCTAGACACATAGCCGTGTACTCCCTCTACATAGTCCAGGGCTTCCCACACAGTCTACTCACACGACCGTGTGTTTCTTACTTCTTAAAATTTATAATTTCGCTTAGAATTTTATGATTTGTGCATATTAGTCTCTGAATGGTTCTTGAACTATTTTTAGTGATTTATTTTATACAATTGAGTCTCTAATTTTAGGATTAACGCTAGAATTCATGATTTATTGATTAGATTACTACTATAAAAACGTGCCATGTGATTTATACATGCCTTCTATGACTGAATTATCAATAAATTTTACTGTTACTCTTATTATCGAATTACAGATTGCATGAATTACATGTTTATTGTACCGTTGAACTAAATACATGACAACCATGTCTACTGTTACTGTTGATATAAGCACATGTTAAACATGTTTACTATTACTGTATTGTATTGATGCTCGCATTTCATATTGCATTACATGGGGCAGGACACTTTTAAAGGAGGAAGTACTGGCAGTTTTAACTACAAACATTGGTGGTTTATCCATAAATTACTAGCAGCTATTATTTGCAAACCCATTGTGCATTCACAACCACTGGCAGCGTATTAACCTGCAAACACTGATGGTTTATCCATGACTTTTACTAGTAGTTATTATTTGCAAACTTGTTGTGTATTCACAACTACTAGTAGCGTATTAACTTGCAACACTTTTGGTTCAACTACAAATTGGAGTGTCTGGGATATAATAATTATGGAGAATTCTAAGGAATTCTTACTATGGAGTTTAGTGGTCGGGTAAGACCTATTAATACTGTTAACCTGATATCGCTAAATATATTGCATCTTCATGCATTAACATGCTTGAATGAACTGTCAATTTTTGTTATGCTATATGATTACTAAAGTATTGAGAACTATTATTACATATGCTTGGATTACTGTTTGGCACCAACTTACTTGTGATAGAACTCACACTGAGCGCCATAACTCACTCTCTCTTTAATTTTCACCCTTATAGATAACCCGCCAAGTTAGGACTCGGACTCGACATCCAAAAAGTCTCAACTCGATTTCTAATTACAAATTTATTTTTGGTTTATTATATAATTTATTATATTATTCGAGGACCGTAATATTTTATTTTATACTATGGCATGAAACTTCGGGTTTTGATTTTATTTCACATGACATTTAGTTTTTTTTAGGGTAATAAGAGATGATTATTAATAAGTTATGCATGAAACCTTAATTTTTATTTAAAATAACCATTTATCACTTTTTCGCTGCTATATATTAACTAAGGCCTTGAAGATTAATAAAATGGTATTTAACTAAATTTTGTACTAAATTAAACAAATGGTTTTAGAATGACTATTTTCAAACTGCGATAGCTTATTGAGTAACTTTGGTAGCTAATGTAATCTTTCAAATTCGGGTCTAATATTTAGGCCGGGTTGGGAAGGTTACATTTGGTGGTATTAGAGCCTAGGTTTTCTAAACTCGGATCGTAACAATTTCAATAGACTTGCATGCATGCATCAAAAGGGGCATTTTAGAAAAAATCATGCAACAATATTTTTTTGAAAAATTGATTTTCTGCAAAAAATGAATCTGAGACTCCGGTGTCGGTCATACTTTAACTACTTTTAAAAACTTTAGATGGATTGTGAATTTCAGATTGTGATTATTTGGAAAGATAATTGATGCTTGAACTTTTGTTTGAAACTATAAATATACTTTAGTTTTAAAAGTTTTGAAAAAATCACTATGAACACCCAAGGTAGATGTGGTAGGGGTAGGCCGCGGAAGGCTACACTTGTAGAGCTGCCTACTGTCCAGGGAGAAAAACTAATCTGTGAGGAGAACTATATTAAGAATTCTACCACTAATGGTGACAGAGGTTACAAGAATGACGATGACATCGTGATATAAGCAATGTTGACGGTCCTGGAAAGGGTTACTAGAGCCCAAACCAGATCGAGGGGCCTCAGATCTGTTACAGAGAGACTCCAATCAAACAGGGTAGAAATGTTCAAGGGCATCGTTGGAATGACTCCCACTGTGGCTGAGTATTGGATAGAGTCGATCGAAAGGATTCTTGAGGACTTAGATTGTACTCCATAGTAGAAACTAAAAGGAACTGTGTCCTTACATAGAGAGGAGCCCTACCGTTGGTGGCAATCTGTCATTAGGGGCACACAAGCTGATCGTATTAATTGAGAGTATTTTCAAGAGACCTTCCAAAATAAATATGTGGACACTAGGTATGTGTAGGCCCATAGGCTTAAGTTTATCGAGATGAAACAAGGAGAAAAGATGTGGAAGAAAATGATGTTGAATGTTTTAGGCTCAACTCTTATGCGCAAGGAAAGGTCGCCATGAAACAGGATAAATGTGTGAGATCCGAGAACGGGTTGCATTTCGACCTCAAGAATCAGGTTGCTCCACACCAAGAACAGGTGTTTAAGACCCTAGTGGAGAAGGCTAAGATTGTTAAGGAAATCAAGCAGGTAAATTGTAAGCAATGAGAGAAAAGTAAGGTCCAATCAAAGAGAGATTCGGGCTCTATTAGTTTGAACTCTCGTCCTGTTAAATGAGCCAGAGAGGGTAGACCACAACAAGGGGCTACTGTGGCTAATTTTGGAAATAAGACTCGCAACTGTTCATATTGCAATAAACACCACATTGATGAGTGTTGGAAAAAGTTAGGTGCTTGTCTAAGATGTGGTTGACAGAGCACATGGTGAAAGATTGTCCTCGTTAAAGTGGGCAAGAACAAACTCCAACCCAAAATCTAACCTAAAACTAGAGAATGAGTCTATTACCTCCGATTGGCCGAAATCAAGATAGGGTCGCAATGTTGTTGTTATTGGTGCAAATCGTATCAAGACTAAACAACCTACCCTTGTTTATACTGTTAGGGGTTGAGAAGAGAGGGATGTGTCAGATGTCATAGTAGTTATCTTCACCATTATTTCTATCACATACTTTGCCTTAATTGATATATGATCCATCCACTTTTATGTTTATCGTAAAAATTTTGAAAAATTAAGTGTTGGGATAGAGGAGACCACTACTCACAGTAAGCGCATTAGGACAATCCGTTATTGTAAATAAAATCTATAAGAGATGTCCATTGGAGGTTCAAGTGGTAGTGTTTCTCGAAGATCTTATGGAATTACCTTTTTGAGAGTTAGATTTAATTCTGGGTATGAACTAGTTAGTTGAACATCAAGTTAGCCCATATTGTGCTTCTAAGAGGGTAACTTTGAAAACAACCGAGAGTAGAGAAATTGTTATGGTTGGGGAGTGAAGGGATTATCTATCTAATGTAATATCTGCTATGGTTGTTGAGAGGTTAGTTCGTAAGGGGTGTGAAGCTTATCTAGCTTATGTAATGTATGAGAATGTTGATAGTACCACCTTAGATAACATCAAAATTGTTAAAGAGTTCCCCAATGCGTTTCCTGAGGAGTTACTAGGATTGCCTTAAAAATGCGAGGTAGAATTTGGGATTGAATTATTGCTAGGAACCGCTCAGGTGTTCATTGCTCTCTAATGCATGACGCCTAAGAAGTTACAAGAGTTGAAAATCCAACTTTGGGAGCTTTTGGATCGTAGGTTTATTAGACCTAGTGTTTCTCTATAGGGAGCTCCAGTCCTGTTCATAAAAAAGAAATATGGTTCCCTAAGGCTCTGCATTGATTATCGACAACTGAACAAGTTGACTGTCAAAAATAAATATCACCTGCCTAGGATAGATGATATGTTCAACCAATGTAGAGGTGAAACTATGTTCTCCAAAATAGATCTAAGGTTGGGGTATTACCAACTAAAGGTAAAGGAGATGGATGTGCCTAAAATTGCTTTTAGAACTCGTTACGACCACTATGAGCTCATTGTAATGTCATTTGGCTTAACCAATGCTCCTACCACTCTCATGGATCTAATGAATCAAGTGTTACAACCCTTCCTTGACCAGTTCATTGTTGTATTTATCGATGGTATTCTAGTTTACTCCAAAACTGAACACGAACATGATGAACACCTTAGGAAGGTTCTACAAATCCTTCAAAAGAAAAAGTTATATGATAAACAGAGTAAATGTGAATTCTAGCTTAATGAGGTAATGTTCCTA